>JARJCM010000322.1:0-116195 GCA_029233265.1 Mycena alexandri | reverse complement strand
ACGAGACCTGTCAATTCGACGTGAATATGGCTGAGGAGGGCAGGCAAGGACCGTTCAGGCCTTTGAAGTCGGGATGAGTATATAGTGGAACAGAGCAGGCAAACGCGCCATAGTTGGGCGCCTGGGGGGGACGAGAAGGATAGGCGACGCCCGTGTGGGTGTGTACAAAGGACCTGGTCATGAGTGTATTATGAGGAAAGAGAGTGAGCGTGTCACGTTGTGACGCGACGCGCAGCGGAGATCGCAGCACATCAGATCAACAACAACAAACCGCATTTTTTTTTTGTACGAACACGTCGACCGCAGCACGCAGCACCCTCTCTTCCTTCAACGCTCATGTCGAACCACACGGGTATGGTCTACCCCTCTCGCCCGCTCAGCGCCGATAACGACGGCTCCTTCGCTTGCGCCCTTCCACTCTACACCCACTCGGCCTTCAAAACTGTCGACATCCATGAAACCGATGGCCGCTCACACTGGATCTACCTGAAGCACCCGACCGACTCTGCTGCATTTACAGACCTGTGCGCCGCTCCGTTTCCGTCCTGCGTAAGAATCCTACTAACAGCCTCGCAGAAGCTCTCTAAAATATTACCTCGCCAATCTCGACGATCCCGACTTCACCATCGATGACCTCAACGACGCCGAGAAGGTCGTCAAGTTCAAAAAAATTCTCGAGCTCGCGCATGCCCATTACGAGTTCTGCGTAACGCGCCACCGTCACCGCACGACCCACGTCGAGAAATGGAACGCGATTCAAACGGTGCCGGAGCAAGCGCTCCACCGACTGGTTTTCCAAGACCCTTCCCGTCAGGATGAGCGCTTGCAGCTCTCCCGTGAGCATTGCCGGATGGGCAAGCTCTTCCCGTGCGACTACTACACGGAAGCCTCGCCCGCG
This sequence comes from Mycena alexandri, assembly GCA_029233265.1. Taxonomy (NCBI): domain Eukaryota; kingdom Fungi; phylum Basidiomycota; class Agaricomycetes; order Agaricales; family Mycenaceae; genus Mycena; species Mycena alexandri. Next base: position 115,297 of record JARJCM010000322.1, on the reverse strand, counting down.
CCCGCGTCGAAATTCAAGCCCATGCTGACCTACCACGCTCCCCCGCCCGTCGACAATGCCCGCCTCCCACGCGCCGACCCCTCTTCCAGACCTTACTCACGTACAAGGCGGCGTTGGGCGCCTCGGCGGCGTCGTCTTCCGCGCCCATCGCAACTTCGTCCACCTATTCCGGGCCCGCAGCGTCGACGGCGTCGACCTCTGCTGTGCGTGCCACGTCGTCTCCCCCTGTTGACGGACCTTGGTTCCTCCTTTCCGACGGGCAGTTGGAACTCGACCCGTAGGTCCCTTCCCCTCTTTTTTTTCCCCCCTCGTATGCTGACTCGATACTTACCAGAGTCGAAGCCGAGAGGGTTGGCGCGCAACGGTCCGGACGGAACCCGCCTCACGATTGCAACTTGCCGACAACCTCGCCCACGCTCAAAAGTTGCGCCTACAGGCGATCAACAAGGCACGCAAGGCGAAGCCACACAAACCTCGCGCGCGCGTTGGCAACGTCCAGCTGGACGGCGGGGACCCTTTCCAGGCCTGCGGGCCCATCGCATCTTCCTCCTCTGCGCCCGCCGCGTCGTCCTCTCGCGCGACCAACGGGCCCATCACGTCTTCCTCCTCTGCGCCCGCGGCTCGCGCGACCAACGCGTCTTTTTCCGCGTCCGCCGCGACTTCGTCTTCCGCGCCACCCAAGGCTTCGTCTTCCGCGCCCCGCAGCGTCGTCCTCTGCCGTGCCCGCCACCTCGTTCTATTCCGCGCCCAAGCCGTCGACCTCGTCTTCTGTGCACGCCGGGTGATCGGGCGGCGTTTTGTTTTGTTTTGTTACTTGCTTTTTGCTTTTTGCTTGCAATTGTCTAACCACGTATGTACAATAGAATCTGACATCCGACTCGACAGCGGCGCTTATGTAAAATACGAGATAGTCTGCGCAAGGCCCTGTAATACTGAATACTGAATTGAATACAAACTTGCACGTGCCATCCTCCAGTGTGATCTCTTGAAGAAAATCGGAATTTATTAGGCCCACCGACGGAATGGAATCGAGGGCCCACAGTCGATACGACCGAAACCATTGTGTTTGATGTTTTCTTGTGATTTGAATTGTGAATTATGGGCGTGAAAGAACGCGGGGCAGAAAAGGCGAATAAAAATTGAAGTCAAGTTCGAGCTATTGAAATAAACAATTGCATTGCAAAAAAGGTCGCGACAGTCGCGCCAAGTCCCCAAAGAGCGCCATGCAGCTCATTCAACCAGACTGCGAGCCAGAAACACGCCGCCCCAGTCGGGCCAGGAGGGCGGTCAACCGGCGCATGAAGGGCTCGTCGAAGGTGGGCGGGCCGACGCGCATTCGGCGACGCCGTGGGCCATATCGCGCAGGGGGGCGTGCCGTGCGCCCCATGTGCCTACTCCACGAACGCAGAGGCCACACACGGGGTGCGCGTCGCTGCCGTCGATGAGGTACCCAGCCCCAGCCCCAGCCCGTCCCCCAGCCCGTCCCCCACGTGTTCGTCATCGTGTCCGTCCCCCACCCCATCCCGACGGTTGTCGTTGTACCCGTCCCGACGGTCGCGTTATTTGAGGTCCCAGCCGCGACATCGTCACCATCGTCGGCGGACAGCGCGGGAACCGGGGCCTCCACCGCCGCTAGCCGGGTGGCCCAATACGCTTGCTGAGCAGCGGCACGGTCTTCTCGCCGGGCTACGACCATGAGCGCCTGTTGGCGGCGAGCACGCGCCCCGCGAACGCGAGAGGGGCCCCATGCGTCCACGAACTCATCGGTCATCAACTCCAAGGCTAGCGTGATTTCAAAAGAATTGCTCCGCTAGGGCCCATGAAACTCACCAGCGTCGACATCAGCGCGCGCGGCCTTGACGGCAGCCAGGCGGATGCGGTCCCGAAACCCGGCAACAGCGTAGATGGCCGCTGCAGCGCGTGAGCGTCAAAGGCCAGTAGAGGTAGAGAAAGCCTACCGAGGGAGGCGAGAAGGCGTGCTCGAGCGCGCAAAAAATCGGCGGTGTCCCGAACCTGAGTACGCTGCCCGAGGGGATACTCTCGAGCAAAAGGGCCAAGCAACCCGAGGGATTCGTGGAACGCGGCGAAGCCTGTGTTCCGTGCGTCAGGGAAGGATGGCGCACCAATCTCAGAGAAGTAGAAATAGTTGGGCACCGAGTCTTCATTGAACGTTGTAGCGCGGCGCAGCGCAGAGAGAATGGGGCGGCACTCCAGGGGGAATGGTGACGGGGACTGCATGACCGTCGACATAGCGGGAGGAGAAGAAGGCACTGGTCCTTCGGATTCGTAAGAGCCGCGCCCGAAAAGACGGTGAGGTGACTTACGTTTTAATTGCTGCCCTTTAATTGCTCTCCTTTTCGCAGCCATGCCCGCCCAACAAGCCCCTCGCTCCGCCGCGTATTGGCACGATTTTCACCGTCAGCGAGCACAACGCCTCGAGCGAGGACCCAACACCCAGAGGTTTCTTACCTTCGGAGCGGTCGCGACGCCCCAGCCCATCGTCACCTTCATCCCCAACCGTGCGGCGCCAGTGTACTCCCTGGTCCAAAATGACGGCTCCCTTGTGCGGTCCTACAACCCCATCGCCATCCAAACGACCCCGCCCGTCAAAAGCGCCGCAGAGCGGGCGCAGCCGGCTATAAGCAAACGCAAACCCTCGACCGCGAGCGCGTCGTCCAATGCTGCCGCGTCGTCTAGCACTCGAGGTCGCAACTCAACCACGCCGCATGCTAAGGCCGCCCGTCCGGCGAAACCCACGGCCGAGGACGACCTCCTGCGTAGGTTCCATGCACGCGCCGCCGCAGAGTACGTCCCTCCCGCATTCATTTACGTATCTAATTCAGCGGGTCCACCCAGGCGTGCTCATGCAAAAGCGCGGGCCGAACACCAGGGCAGGTGCGCGTCGCGGTCGTCGGGGGGTAGGTTGAGAGGGAGGTCGAGCCACACCTAGTCTATACCAAATTTTGGGAAAATCTTGATTGACCATCGTGTTGCTTGAACTTCCACCAATGGCAGTGTCAATAATGCATTATCCCACCACTGACAGCAAACCACATTACATTATTGCCTTTCATTGACAGACAGCAAAATAGTACTGTATTGTAATGTCCCGGGGGTAATTACCTTACACCTCGCTAAATGTCCTGGCACCTCGGCATGCTCCTCTTAGCTGCCCCGGCCATCCCGGCCTTTCCAAATGAAGATACCAAACCTGATGGGATCACTTTTTTTACTCAAAACTGACCGCCGCTAGTGGCAATCATTACAAGGGTGTTCCCATCACCACAAAATGATATGTCATGTCCGTTTCGACCCCATAACCCCGACGACACCCGGGTAGGTGCTGAACCGGTGTACCCGGATTCCCACACTTGTCTCCGAGCTTCTATTCAAAAACCCACCTCCCCCTGATAACCACAAGCATTCAGTACCAGGGATATAACATACAGGGATAAATGCGGGGGGTACACCCCTGATTTTTTTCGAAAAAATTTGAGACCAATAAAATATCCGACGACACCCGGGTAGGTGCTGAACCGGTGTACCCGGATTCCCACACTTGTCTCCGAGCTTCTGTTCAAAAACCCACCTCCCATAGATAACCACAAGCATTCAGTACCTCAAGAGGGTAATATACAGGGATAAATACGGGGGGGGCTATACCCCTGATCTTTCCCCGAAAAAAAATGAGACCGATAAAATATCTTAAAAAACTCCAGTGACCAGACTCGAACACACGACCTGGTCGGCATCAGCCGAAATCTGTCTCCCTGGCATTAACCATTAAGGTAAGCACCCAGTGTTGACTAGTCAACCGCCGCCCCCATGATGTATTTATTAACACCCAGAGAGGAGCCGTAATCAGAAATCTAATCATAGCTCCATTATTGATACATGTCATTCTCGCCTTCCTCCGCTGCTTGCATCCTCGCCTCTGACCACCGTAACTCGTCACCCTCTATGTCCACCACAACTGCAGGCCCCGAACTGATATCCTCCCCCTTCAAGTAGGCTGCCGCCTTCGCCCGAATTGGTGCCCAGTCTGCCTCGAGCTTCTTGAATGTGCGCCTCTCACGATCTGCCTGCTCCAACGCGTAGGCCCGTGCTCCTTCCAATACCACGGGGTCCACTGGTACCTCGGGTTTCCCTAGCATGGTTGTCCGTGCCGTAGACCTCGCCGTCCACCGCCGTTCTTCAAATCGCCCATACTCAATCATTCGCCGCATTTCTTCCTCCACCAACACCAGCTCTTCCCGCCAACGATTTGCCCGAGAATATGCTTTGCACCATTCGACTCGAAGCGCTATCCCAGTGTCAGTGGGCATTCATCTCCGTCAAAAATGCTGACAAACCTTCGTGAAGTTTTTTATCGCCCGCCTCACTTGTTCCTGACGCTGAGTACCAGATCCAGGACAGAGTCCGGTGACCCTCCCCCATCACCACTACTCCCGTTGCCGCCAGTCCATCTGCCATCCCCAGCGTGCCAAGGAACTCATCGTGCGCCTGCTCCTCCTCTCGCAGTGACCGGTCATTCAGCGCGCGCACATCATCTTCCTCCAAAATACGGAACTGGCTCTCCCACTTACCATGGCCCTTCAGCCTCAGCAGTGCCTGCCGAGCATGCCGGTAACGTAGCTTAGCTGCGTGTATTCTGATATTAATTTGCCGCAATATGCCCTGCCCCCGTGTGAGAGCGCGTTGCCCAGTCCAGTTCCGAATCTTGAAGCGATTTGTCATCGTGCGTGTCCGTAACCCTTGACGCAGCTGCCCCAATGCATCTGACGCCTCCCCTGTTCGGAGCCTCGCTTCCACCCCGTCCAGCCCTGGAGCACATGCCTTCTTCCTCGACGCCGCGGAAATGTCAGATGGCATGAAGAGCCGGGTGGCCTCTGGCTGCTGGTCATCTTCATCCCACACTTTCTTTTGAGAAGGTGACAAATAACGACGCAGTCTCGGCATGTACGATCCCTGAAGCTTCCGGAACGCTTGCACTCTTGTACGCACAGCCGTTCGGCGCTTCAGGATCTCCAACGCCTGCGTTGGTGTTGGATTAGGCCCATTTGCCTTGATAGCAACTGCAAGCTGTCTCCTACCGCCGCTAATCAGCCCGCTGGCAGCGGTATTTAGTCATTCGACGTACTGCATCTCTTCCAGCTCCATCCCCATCGTGATGAATGTGCTGGGTGTGTCCTCCCGCTCGACCTCTGTTCCATCGCCCGTTTTCAAGTATTCTTCCGCTGCCAGCATTATCCGTATCTCCTTCAATGTCATACCTACGTCAATTAGCCGATGAATTTCCTAAAAAGGCAAGTGCTCACCATCTTCCACCATCTCGTACGGTGATCCCTTCTCATTCTCGGTGTGCCGCTCCTTCTCCCACTTGTCAACCCATGCTCGCCAAGATTCCACATCTACCTCCTCCAGCTGTGCAAGTCCCTCGTGGAACGCCTCGAACGCCTCCTTGTGTACCTTCCCATCTTTAATTCCTTCCGCCATTCTCTGTTTCAGTAGACGACCTGGATCAAAAATCTGAGTCAGCATTCAATATAGTCCTCAATAAATGTGGTGCATACGATGCGCGACCAGCCGCCGCCAATTATGAAAGCTGAAGAGGCCTTCTAGAGCTGTTGCCCGCGCCCCGAGCCCCATCAGCTTTGTCGATGCTGCTATTCCGTTCAAAAACTCCCAATTCTGTTCTACTGTCTCGCCGTGCGTGCGCCCCGCACCCCACAACCAATGGAACGAAAAGGCGGAGTGGCATCCAGTTTTGTGGGGTGGTAGGTGGAAGTTCGGTACCATCCATCGAACGTTCGCCCTGTCGATCTTGAGATGGAACTTTTCTGGGAGCGACTCCATTCGCGTCCAGATATTCTTCGAAAACTGGCATGCAATGTCGTACGACAGCACCAGGTATGTCAAAACAAAGCCCAATATCGACGAAAAGAATAAGAAATCCATGTTGCAGTATCTCAATTATCCTTCAGCGCTATATCATCACAGACAACGAGGAAAGACTTACCGCTCGCCGGCCTGAAGGTCACCAATCCCGTTTGGTCGCCACATGTTATGCCGAGCACATGTAACTCCTCCTATTCCCGTCACCCTTAAACCCTTTATCCGCTTCGCGTTTGCCAAGAACATGGCCTGGAAGCCCGAGCAGTTCGAAATTTCCTCCTCATCAACGTTCTTTCGAATGTGTTCCGTGTACTCCGCACGGTTGCAAAAGAACCCTGCGCCATCGTCGACGATCGGGTCCCGCTCCTCCGTGGAAACATTTCTATTGATCAACTTGAAGTTTGCGTCCTGCGACAATTCCAAGAAGTATTTGTAGCTGCAAATTTGAAAATGAGCTGACGTTCCTCGGAATTATGTGATTTCTTACCGCTGGTCCTCCTCCATTTCGTCCCACTTGATCTTGTCATAGCCCTCTGGGATATTTACGTCTGGAACGGGACACATCCGACAGTTTGGCTCTGCTAATTCACCCTGCGCAGTTCCCCCAACTCCCGAATTAGCTTGCCCGCGCCCGGCCCTCTTGAACATCTCCATCATACGATACTGCCGCACAATAGCTCGAAATGCACGCCGCCGATCCTGGGAAATAAATCAATAAAATGATTTCACCACCGTCAACAAAACATACCGGCTGCCCCCTCTCATACGGCTTCCCCTTTTCATCGATCCCAGTCTCTACCACCTCCAGCCCATCATTGTTCGACAGCATCTCCAGCGATCGAACAAAATCGTATGCGGAAATTTTCCCCAAACAATTCTGCACCTCAAATAATTTTATCGCATTGAATGTCGCACACGTCTGAGGGTCGATCGACGTCGCCGGCCACAGGCCAGCCCGCATCAGCTGCTGCCGATGCTCGACTGTCGAGTCGCAGCCACAAAAATTCAGCTTCACGACCCGAATTCCCAGCACGTCAATGACCACAAAATCTTTGTGTGCTGGGCGCGCGCGCCCGCAGAAAGTCCCCGGGATATGGCCCAGTTGAATCCGGGCTTCAACATTGAGGTTTTTCTGCATCATCGGCACGAAGAACTCCCCGTTCCATTTCTGTCCATTCAATTATTCAGCGCATTATAAGAACCCCATCGCGTCAATCGTACCTCGACCATGTGCGTTGGCAGTTGACGGTGAAGCTTCACAATGCACGGCTCGCAATAAATGCCAGGCCCAATACACGTCTGCTTTGCACACCGAAAGAGTGGCTCCTCCCTCTTGCATTCTGCACAATGTGAATGAAATGAAGGCCCCCCTCGACCTTCTGCCCTCAACATCTCGTCCAACGTTTCGTCGCGGTGGTTGCGTACGAAGACCTGCATTGGTGTATCCTGTGCATCTTCAGGAAATACTTTGTGTGCTAAAATTATCCAGTGACTTACTGCGTTCGCCCAGCGCTCAAAGTGTACCATGCCCTCGCCGTCAGGCTCAGGTATGCGGAATGTGATTCCATCCGCATCCAACCCCGGCTGCTGCTCTGCTGAGGGCGGCTCCCACCATGCCAAATTATCCTCTGCCCAGGTAGGATCCTCTTCCCCCAGGTACGAGAAATTTGGACCCTCAAGCCACTGCTCTGTCCGCACATCGTCTCCTTGATGCTCCGCTGCACGAGTACTCGTGTCAATCAAACTGGTGCGTGGATTGACGCGTCGTCCGTCAGCAGAGAGCTCATAAGTTGTTGCCACATTTGTCTGGTGGATATACATGCCCTCCACCTGGGCTGGGTTCCCCCTTTTCCTCGTGCGGGCTGACATGATTTGGCGCAACTGATGTGATTCCGAGAACTTTGGGAATAAATCAAAGGTAAACAAGCAAAGACACCCATTTCGTCCACCATGCGTGCTAGTACGTTTTTTTCTATCCTTCTCTACCATCCTCTCACCCACTCTCCTCCTCTAGGAGGCTCTCGAACCCCCCTTACTTATGCTACTATGACCGCCGAGCAACACGCGCGCGCACGCATCCTCTTGGGTAATAGCGGCCGACGACAACGTTCTCTTTCCCCAATCTCCCATGCCAGTACACACTTGCAAGGCCGACCTACACACCTTCGCGCCGGTGCTCGTACCCACAGAGAAACCCCTCTGACTATGGCCGACCTATATGTTGGAGGTGTCCTTCCCCCTCCTTTGTCTCCCAGTCGTCCGTCACAAAGGTGTTCGATTTGCCATAGCGTCAAGGCGCACCCGGTCTCGTGGGCCCATTTTAATATACTTTGCCTATATTTTATTAATCATGCACTTCTACAGATATTTGTGTGGGCATAGTCATTGCTACGCATGTGTTCGTCTTCATCTTGAAGAAAGCTGGAAATGCCCTACTCTTGGCTGCAATACCGTCATGAATTTCCCGCCCCACCGCCATTTTGCTGAGGAGGAAGCCCTTGCTGAAGAATATCCCGCATTCGTTACCGTCACAAGCGTTGAATATTCATGGCAGGGACTCATCTTCCCGGAGTAGATGTAGAACAAAATATTTCATAGCCGTCCTCACACAAAATTAGTACTGAATGCTCGTATAAAATAAAATACTTCAATTTTTTCTCTAGTCTACCACAATGAACTCAAAGCTTGTGAGATGCCCACAAAAAAAAAAAAAACATAGCCAATTATCATCCGCATCGACACCATTGATCTTTGGTGTATTTTCAGGTATGTTTACCGTGATCGACGCGCTAAGGGATAATATATCAGCGCGGAATTTTTTTAGATTAAGCCAGACTCACCGCACTTTGTTGCAGCAATATGGCCTTCAAGCTTCAAGGATGGTGGGTTGGCCAATGACTGAGAATTCAAAGGTGCGCTTGATCGTTGAACGCCTGGGATCCGCAATCAAGAACTCGGGAGCAATCCGGTCCGATTCGGTTCGGAAATCACGTCACCACTTCAGCCGAACTTGCGGGTTAAGGGATAAATCAGTGCGGAAAAAAATTAAGCACCAGACTCGCATTTTGTGGCCTTCAAGCTTCAAGGATGGTAGGTTGACTGAGAATTCAAAGGTGCACTCAATCGTTGAAAGGCCGGGATCTGCAATCAAGAACTCGGGAGCAATCCGGTCCGATGCGGTTCCGAAATCACGTCACCACTTCAACCGAACCTGCTTGACATCTCTTGTCATTCACGTTCGTTCTCGCTTGCTCGTTCCTCAACAACACCCAACGGTGCTAAGACTTACTCAACACCTCAAGGCTTCATGATCCAAACCGGTCCCGGAATTTCCGGATGTCCGCAACCTCCCGCATCACAACTGTGCAGATCACCGCGTGTAACTTGCCACCGACCACCATGTGCAAATGCCACAAGACCCAGAACGTTCGTAGCTCCCCGCGCAAACCCAGAGGTTGCAAGGCCAAGGCCCGTGCAGGCCATCGTGACTGTAAGCAATTTTTGTTTTCTTTCTTTGTAGCCGCCTCCAATCAATAAATTTCAGCCAGATATTGGATGTACATTCATGATGTATATCGGCGCCAACGGGCCGCGCTTGGACTTATTCCCGGTAAGCACAGTTCCGTGTGTTTTCCGAAATGCAGCTGATTCGGCTCTGTTCCGTTTAGCCGTTGCTGCACAAGGTTGGGGTCAGTGTTTCCGTTTTTCCGGAATGTTTGCTGATTTCCGTGATCCTTAGCGGATGCCGCGCAGGCTTGGCAGTTCAATGTGCCAACACCGGTTGTCGAGTGGGCCGATGATGAATGGCCCGAGGGTAATTGGGACCCAGCCGCCGCAATTACCGCTGGATGGGGAGGAGCAGGTCCCCCGGGAGGAGGAGGAGCTGGCAGTTGGGATAGCGTGAATTGGGCCATGGGAACGAACATCGTGGCACGGCATCAGGTGGACAGATGGGAAGGTTGATCAAAGCTATGTTTTATCTTGGCGCCTGATCCTTTCTCGTATTCCGGAAAACTATGACGTTGAAAATCCACAAATGTTGAATTTTCTTGATTGCTGAACTTCTGTTCTCAAATAAAATAACAATGTCCCCGAACTCATTAGACCTCGCTAGCATCTTCTTTTATCAAAAGCACACCTTTTCGTTGCATTCTTGCATCAACATCACGATTTCTCGTGATGATCGCTGATGGGTTCTTCATCAAGATCACGATTTCTCACCATGATGTGTCGTAATCTTGTGTCGTAATCTTATGGCGTTCATTCTTTTATCTGCACCTCGGTCAACTCATTCCTCCCTTTCCCCCCCCATGCTTCCGTTCATAGGTGCTGCCTTTGGTGAGCCATTCTTGCTTTTAAAAAATTTTATTCCTATTGCGCTCGGACTCAACGGGTGGAGCCGACCCTGGAGCTGGCCTGCGAGTTCGAGCGCCCCATTTAATTTTTTCTTTGCACTCGGACTCAACGGGTGGAGCCGACCCTGGAGCTGGCCTGCGAGTCCGAACGCCCCGTTTAATTTTTTCTCTCGAGCTCCTGTCTGCGTTTTATTTTTCCTATGTCTCACTAACTGTTTTTTGTGTTCTTCTTAGCACCCAGGCCGCGTTCAACGCGGAGCGGGGCTACCTTCTCCCCGTATGCTGTGGCTAATGTCGACATTGCCGACTTCATGCGCCGTGAAGAGGAGGAAATTGAGACGCGGGTCATGGACGAGGAGCTCGTTGAGCTCGAGCCCATTGCCATTGACCTCAACCTTGACTTAGATTTTCTTCCCTCTGTACCTGCCATCCGCGTCGCTTCCCCCGTCAACAAGCGGCGTGCAACACTCTCAGCAGCGGCCGCTCGTGCTGCAAAACTGTCCCCCCGCATCCGATCTCCAGCACCGTCCACCTCTACCTCGGCCAAGCTGCCGGCGCCCGCCTCCATGCCCTCTGGACCGAAAATCATCATCCCGCGCCACACATCATCGTCGACCAAACGACCCACGTCCACCGCTGCCCTCGCCCGCGTTGCCCCCGCCGTCCCAGATCCATCCATCCCCATCGTCGTCCCGTTGATCGTTATTCCACGGACTGTTCCACAGACAGCAGCGCAAATTCGCAAGGGTAAATACCATAAACGGAGTCGTCGCGATGCTCGCGAAGAGGCTCGGTGCAACAGCACGGACCCCCGTCGCAAAAACCGAGTCACTCGCCACATCAAGCACAGCAGCCCCATCTTCAAAGACATCGATATCTCCGACCTCGACCACACCACCACTGCATGGCTTGGTGTTCGGGTCCCCCGGACCGTCGTCACTCGCTCGAGGCTCTTCATGATCCTGCACTCAACATGACGTTCCTCAACTGGGATGGATGGTAAGCATTCAAAAATTCTACGAAACACTCACTAACATTTTCCTCAATAGGGTCTGTCGGCCAATCATTGACTCGCAGAACCGCCTCTTCGCGCTCCTCGGTGGCCGCCCCGCTCCCGACTCCAACGGGAACGACACCTACCAATATGCCGTGGCTGAGGCCACCCGCCTCTTTGTTCTCAACTCGGCCTTGGCTACAGGGGATGGACGTCGAGGAGCATTTTCTGCAGTCTCGGTTGGTATCTCCTACGGCGGTGGACAACAGGTATGCCTTCTCCTCCTCCGACTTCCCTTCCTCAACACCAACTAACCTTTGCTTAGCGCCCCGGCGTGCTCCTCAACAACAAAGTCAACACCACAATCTGTGCAGCGATGCTTGCGACCTGGGCATTCCACAGGATTATCGGGTTTTCTAATAGTACGTACTATTTAACTTTATGTATTCATGGCTGTCCTAACCGAACATCCAGGCATGTTTTCTAGCTATGCGCCCAATCTTCATGGATTTTATCGCAGGCAAACACGTCTCCTCCGGCGTTCTGCTCGCTACCTCATCCCCATCCTCCCTGAGATCCTCACTGTCTTCGCCGCCTGTACGTTCAACTTCGGGCCGAGCACCGTCACCCTCCCGCACGTCGACGCAGCCAACTTGGTCTGGGGCTGGTGTTGCATCACCGCCTTCGGGAAATTCAACCCAGACCTCGGCGGCCATCTCATCTTATGGGATCTGCGGTTGGCCATTCGGTTTCCACCTGGCTCAACAATCATGATACCATCGGCTCTTCTTCGACACTCTAACGTCGCGATCCAACAAGGCGAAACTCGCTATTCCTTCACGCAATTTACCGCCGGTGGGCTCTTCCGTTGGGTGGATAACGGAAACTGCTCGGACAGGATTTTTTCCTCAACGCCACCTCTGCCGAGCTCCGCGCTCGCGAGAACAATCGTGCACAACGTTGGGAAAACGGTTTGAAAATGTTTCAGGTTTGGAATGCCAAGACCAAGACTTTTGAGAGCCAGATGGAGTAGATCGTTACTTTATCGTCGATTAATTCAATTCTACTATGTCCTTTTGAAACTCTACAGTGTTTTCTTCGTTGTACGTCTGAAATATCGAAATCTTAATGTCCGATCGGGCTGTACTCAATTTGACACCGTAACGAGCGACTTTATTCAATGGAGATGGAATGGGTGGATCGTAAATGCTAGACTTTGTCGACTTTGGTCAAAGACTGCATTTTCAAAAATTAGTGCCTGAAATACTTAAAAATGAGCTGGTGCGTACACAGGATCTGACGCCCTGAGCCTTGCAAGCAAGGAGGGCTTTTTGTCGCTTTTGTCAAGGGCTTGCCTTCTCCTTCTCCTCTCGAGCCCTCTTCGACGCTTCGAGGCCTAGCGAGCAGGTGCTCGTCCTCGCGTGCGGACCGAATATCAGCCTCCGAAGGGCCCAAGCGCCTTGCAGGAATGGCTGCACTTGGCTGCCCGCGCTGGGGGCGGGTAGGACCCAAATTTGTCCTTGGTGAGCAGGAAGCCCTTGCGCCAGGCGGCGGCGCTGCTCAAAAAGTGCGCGAAGGCGACGTTTCTCCTGCCAATAGGCGCCCGAGGGTCGGTATAGCTCAGATTTAGGCATTTGGGATTTGGCCATGACGATGGAGGTCGAGATGAAGATTGCGGTGCAAGCTGGATTCAGCCGAGGAGTGGTGCACTCGTTATGCGTGAGTGGTGCACTCACCACGGATATTGCAAGTTTGATGCATCGAACTTGCGGCCCCTCTGGCAACAGGCTTAGACCACCTTTCACTTTCACAAAAATTGGGCATGTAGAACAAGTAGTATAGATACCTTTGTGAATCATCCGAAGGCCATAATAGGCATGTATGTGGCTCTCGGACGTCGACCGAGTGCAAGCCCGAATTTGCTCAAGTCAATCAGAAATTATACTTTTTAAAGGCCCAGAGTGAACGAGAAATTCACGCAAATTCAGAGAAAAATCTGAATCTGTATCCAAACGTAAAGACTCGGAAATAATTTTCAGTGTATGGAACTACATCTGACACAACCTCTTCGAAACTGGACGTACGTGCCGTGTACCAGGTTTGAGCATTCTGTAACTTCACATTTTCAAAAATTCTTAATTAACAAGTAGGCATCCAAAAAATTGAGATAACTCCAGAAATAATGCTCCCGAGATACTGGGTCCACGATGCATGTGGCTTGCGAGAAAAATACCAAAAACTTTCGCCTTGAACCCAAATTTGGCAGGTGCGGACATTGCCGGACGCTTACTGCTTCCTCCTTTCGCATTTGCCTACCCACATAATCTCTTGCTTATGCACGCCAAAGCCAACAAGAACTCGGACGAGGATCGTCGCTTTATGCAGAGCTTCAACTCCTCACAGTACCACGCCCGGTATGCCTAGTCCATTCTACACTGCCGCCACTTATGCTCAGACAGGCACCGTTGAAGAACGCAATGCAAAAACACGCGCTCGTATGGCAGATTGCGGGCGCGTGAGCATCTACTTCCCCTCGCAGAACAAGAGGCTCGCAAGGAAGCTCGCCGTGAATCCTCACGCAAGTATCGCGAGAAGTATGTTACGCTGGATTTGTTTGAAGGTTATTACTGACACTATGTGCATGTAGACATTCATGGCGTCTCGCCAAGGAGGCTCGAGAGGCTCGGGCGCAGGCACGGAAAGAACGTGAGCTTGCAGCGAGAAAGGCGCAGTTGTATGTATTCCCGATTCGAATGGCCATGCCTGACGACTTTGCCAGGTTGGAGGAACGCCGCGAGCGTATTGCAAAGCGCACTGCAGAGAAACAGCTGATGGAGGTTGAGGCGAGAGTAGAGCCTTGATGTTATCTGTCCATTCTGTTTTGGCTATAGACGTATGTTGCTCTCAGTGAATCGAGAAAGAATCAAATGAAAATAGTCATTGAATCAACCAGCAACCGCAAGACTTTTACAAAAGGTACAGAGGAAGAGGTCGGGGAATGAGTATGGGGGATGGGTTGTCATCCTCAGGCTGGCAGATGGAACCCAGGATCAAATGTCGCAGGGTCATGGTCAGAACCCCAGCCAGGACCTTCCCAGCCTGAGCCTGCTGCGGTACCCCATTCCCCGATGCAATGGGGGGCTTGTGAAAGTGGTCACTAGGGACACCAAACTATGGAACCTGTCAAGAGATGGACTGTGCGGTAGGTGTACGCACCACCGCATCGAGGGCCCGTTCGAGAGCCTGAGCCTGTTTCAATTTTACGGAGGCGACTCGATTGGCAACAATTACCCGAGCAGCAACTGCGTCGGAATTCAGAGGGGATGAATGCATAAATTCTGTGGTATTAAGTAGCCTGAATGTCGTAGATTTTTAGGAAACAGGCACTTACATTTAACTCAGGTGGAAGCGCAAAACCAGTTGGGTGTCACACTTGTGACAAACCGCTCAGTCTGTACCGCCATATGCCGATCCCTCGCCCGTTCGAGAGCCTGAGCCTGTTCCAATTTAGTTTCTGCTGCTCCCGTTGCTGATTGTACTCTGCCGCACTTCACCGACCACACCGAATACTCTTCAAAGCACAACAAAACATATTGGATGGTTTTCTGGGCGTCGCGCGAGAACGCGGACGGAATGTACAGTTACAAGTAAGTATTTCGATACAAGATAGGCTGGCCAAACTTACAACAAGTGCAGGTTGGACGCAAACAGTGCCAACCGGAGCGGTTTCGAGAACAGTCGTTACGTTGGCGACGTTGGGACATGGGCTGAGGTTTTGCCTCTGTGGAAAAAGCACTGCTTCCACAACCACCGAAAGTGTGCTGTTCACCCTGGAACATGCGGTACAGATGGGGCGCTCTGCCCATCACACCCCGACCAAGGAAGTGATCTTCCCTGGGCACCGCGAGCAGAGGCAGGACCGACTGACATCAAACCGCGCATCAAGCGTAAGACTGAGGACAACACCGCGGGCGCCAACATACAGCCCAAGCGCAATAAAGGTGTGGCGGGCAGCACCATTGTGATAAAGCGCCGAGCCCCTCGAGCCCGTCCTCCTCCCTCCTACACACCCGCACCGGCGAGCAAGGACGACTCGGACTCGGACGTGGTGACCCCTGGAGGTGCCCCGCTTTTTGATCCTGACACACCTCCGGCCTCCGCGGTGCACCCCGCGACATCTGCCGCATCTGTAGCTGCCCGCCCCTGACATGTCGCCATCCGTGAGCTCCGTGTCCTCCCTCTCAGTGGGCTCACACTCCACACTTGGGCCGGTTGCGCTAGAGAAGGGGAAGGGGCGGGCGCGTGTAGAGCCCGACATGGAATCTAGCGCATCAAGGCCCACGACGACAAGGGCCAGGGCAGGGAAGGCTCCTGTGGTGACCGACACATTCTTTGTCAACGCACATGGGTTCATCCACCATTCAAGCCAGGCAGCCTTTGCGGACGTTGCCAAAGGCCCACTGCACGTTGTTGCTGGCTGGGACGAGGCGGTGCGCTATGGAAGTGAGGTCACAGAGAGGCGTCGAGGTGAATTTGTTGCCCAAGCCTCACGCGCAGCTTCTACGGGAATGGAGCTCGACCTGTAGATATGTTAGCGTACTCACCCTCTATTTCTTGTTACTGCGCCTCAATTTATCTTTTTTTTTGCGTCGAATATTTAGTGTTTGGCAACAGTCTCAAGCAAGGTGATGTTGCCAAACATACGGACTTGTATGACTCGAGTGCGACAAGAGATAAGAACACTTGAGGTAAATGATTCTCTCTCTGTCCAGTGTATTGTTTTGAAAGATAGCTGACTTGGCAAATCTAGAGCCAGATACCTCCCGAATGCCAATTCCAAGGATTGATTCGACGAAGAAGAGATTCTTGAGTTGGCACTGGCCAGAATATTGTTCAGCGTTGGAGACTCATCGAGTCCGGTCGTTTTTTGCGTATGGTCTGTGAGAAATATATCAACCGCTTTGGTGTTAGTCGCCTTACGGATCCGTGGCGCATCTCGCTGGATCTCGAGGATGATGTCTTGTGGATGTCGGCTTCAGAGGCGGAACGAGTGGAACTGATACGGCGGCTCAAATGGGTGAGGATTATTTTGTATTGTTCTGGAATGTGTGTAGAACACTGACGGTCTTTTGAAAGAGCATTCTATGTTGGTATAGATCGAGGGACCCGGTTTGGGGTTGAATTATTAATAGTGGAGGGTCCTGGACGGTCTTCCGAATTTCTGTGGCTTTCGATTCTTGTATTAAAGAGCGTACAATATTATTTGAGACTTCTGAGTCTAGAATGAATGTCCTCTCTGCACGTGAGGCATTGTATCTGTTTGTTTGTCGAGCGTAACGCACCTAAACGCACTTACCACAACCGCGCTCATGGCTCGTACAAGTACTGCTACTACCGCTGCTCGAGGCAACCAAACCAAGAAGCGTGATCGAAAGCATGAAGGCCTGAAACCAGGGAAGAAATCTTGGGTCCATGGGACGAAATTGGTGTTCTTCACCAAGCGCGCAAAGGAATGGAAAGCCGCCCAGGAGGGTGGGAGCACCAAAACCGCCCATTTCTACAATGCCATCACGAACCTCTACCTGCAGAAGTATGGCTACGATATGGAGGACGGTCAAGATCTTGAGGAGGACATACCGGATCCCGACCCGAAAGTACACGACGCTGACGCGCTGGAGCTCAACGAGGAGGAGGCTAGCCGTCGTACTAAAATCTTCGACAAGGTGCGATTGGTAAGTGAAATTCTTTTGCGCGAATAAATTGGGTCGCTCACAGTATCTTTGACAGCGAATCGGGCAGTGGTATCGTTTACACTACGGAGGGGGGGTGGAACAAGGGGATAAAAGCAGGGTGCAGGAGTTGCTCCTGGGGGGGCTCGAGGTCGGCTGGGGCAAGCCGAGCAAGGCGCAGGCATGGCAGTTCTACTCGAAACTGCACTATGAGGAACGTGTCAAGCCGCGCTTCGAGACGGCGTGGAAGATAGAGGTCCAGCGGTGCTTGGACCTCGAACTGGAGGAGCCGAGTGCAATCGCAGTTCGGGGTCGGGTGACGAGGCAGGCATGGGATGAGGAAGACGAGGATTTCAAGATGGAGGTGCTGGCGGAGATGGAGCGTGAATACAAGCTGAAGTTGCGCGCATGGGAGATCGGCCGCAGCGAGGAGGTATTGAAAAGCCCGGAGGAACTCAGCATGTAAGTGACCGTGGAATAAATCTAAATAAGCTAATCACTGACCGTTAATGCAGAGCCCTAAACAACGCCGCAGGCGTACTACAGCCGCTGGTTGATGTCATTGCCGCTAAGTTTCAGATGAATGCGTCAATTCTACTTTGTGGCCCAATTGGCGACCGGGGAGGTGCAATTCAAGTGCGAAGGTATGTAAAAGGGCGAGTACTTGGGAATGACACTCACATATGTTATCAGCGTGCATGCTGGGCGTACCTTGGGTGTGAATCCGGAAAAATGGTATGATGCGGAGACGATTGGGTATCGCGAGGCCGAGAAGTCAATGATTCTGTTTTCTGAGAATTGCTTCGGTGAGTTTAATGTCTGTTGGGATGATTAGTCGATTGAAACGGCATCCAGACGCCCAAGAGTGCAAGCGGCGCGCGCTGCCCGGGACTGCCGCAGGGTCGGGGGGGTCGGGGAGGGCCAGGCCAGAGGAGCCGGCTCTTCCTCCTCCCCCTCCGGGCAGCTCGCCTCCACCTTTGCCTCCGCGCAACTCTCCTCCGCCATCGCCCGACTCTGCTCCACCTTCACGTGCACGTGATCACCTCCACCCCCGCCTCCGCGCGAGTCTCCTCCACCTCTGCCTCCTCGTGACTCTCCTCCACCTCTGCCTCCGTGTGAATCTCCCGCACCTCCGCCTCCACGCGAGTTGGCATCGCCAGAGCCCCTTCCCGAGTCGTGGAGGCGGGGGGACATGCATGATTGGCCGGAGGAGCTACGGCGGGCTCATGCAGCATTTGCTATGGGGATCGAGTGGGGCAAGGAGTGGTCGGAGCTGGTGACGAGGTACTTGGAGTTCGAAGGTGCGTGCGGGTACCAGGAGGATGGTCCGCGCATTGGTGGGGAGAAGAAGCCTGAGGAGGTCGGCAAGTGGATAAGCCGAGGGAGGAAATGGTTCTCACCGCCGAGGATCGCGAACGTCGGGGCGGTGGGGGAGATGGGATCATATGCGGAGAATTGGTGGGTGTGGTGGAGGTCGCTGCAGCCCGTCGAGAGGGTTCTGATCGAGGAGACGGGGATGATGTCGTTCCCAGCAAAGTTGTCGTGGGGAAAATTGACGAAGCTGCATGGGAGGAATGGCTTCATGCAGGTGATGGCGAGTTTGCTTTGGTGGGGGCTAGCAATGAAAGGTGACGGGGAGAAGACAGCGTGGCTTGAGGCGGTGACGGACGTGGTATGCATACTTACGGGTGTGATTCAGTCGGGAGAAGCGACGTGAGTATTACACAGTGTCGAGACGGAGGAAGCTGATTGCGCCGTTTTTAGACCGCCACCAGGCAAGAAAAACGCTCTACCGCCGGAGAAACGCAAGCGAAAGCAGGGGGAGGGGGAGGGTGAAGAGGGGAGCAGGTCTTCCAAAAGGCTTCGTGGAGATACGGCGGGCGACGGGAGAAAAACTCGTTCTTCGGCGAAAAGGTTTGTGCGGACTCTATTTTAACTTGGTAGTAATCTGACACATACATTAGTGTGGGCACGAGCACTCGTCCCAAGCCTCGACCGGCATATGGTAAGGCTTCTAGGTAGATTTTACTTAGGGAGTTAATGCGGAGAAGTTGCTGCTCACGTGACCGCATTCTGACTTTACAAATTTAACTTTGCAAATGAAATGAGCTGGGTAGAAGTACAAAAATTTGCCAAGGCACAAGAAATAGTATCCAAGTCTAGAGTACTCAATATCCTTGCTAAGTGTGCCTAGTAAGGCTCGGAGAGACGGTGCCGCGGCGCTAGTACTTAATCTACAAAAACACAGTTAGCTCTGCATTTGACCAGATGAACTACATACTTTGTTGGTACAGGGGAGAATTACAGGCTCTTCGGTTCTGCATGTACCAGGTTGGATGCAGTGGCATTTGAAACGGAGGAGCTATTGACAGGAGATCCAAATAGGAGCAAACAGTACTGGTTGCGGGGATCCACAGGATCAAGTCGGTGTAGATCGGAATAGATAAATAAATATGTTTATCAGGGATCCCCGAGAATTGAGGGCGGGGGTACACAGAAGATGGTCGAGATGAATCAGAAGAAATAAACAAGTATTTTATTGGGGATTCCTGAGAATTAATTGCAGGAGTGCTTGCCGGATGAATCAGAATAAAGAAACAAACGGGGATCCCCGAGAGGAGAGAATTGATTACGGGGGTACACGGAATTGGGTCGGGATGAATCAGAATAAATAAACAAACATTTTATCGGGGAGTCCCGAGAATTGATTGCGGGAGTGCGGGCCGGATGGAGCGGAATAAACAAACAAATGTTTTATCGGGGATCCCCGAGAATTGATTGCGGGAAGCCGCGGAACAGTGGCGGGATGAATAGGGAAGAAAATATATCATAATCATTGATGGTGTGTTGGAGATTCCTATCATTGAGTGATGAGATCGGTTTTGATCGGACCAGAATCACTCATCAATGATTTCGAGGTTGTTACCCCTTTCAGGACATTCATAATTCAAAGAAAATGAATATAGTGAATGGCTCCGAATACCCCGGGACATTGCATTATTGACGATATCACTGGCTGTAGGTCACTGCCAATAATGTAATGTCATTTGCTGTCAGTGCAGGGTGTATTGCATTATTGGTACGTCTATTACACATTCATCATCATCTATCATCAGTTCGGACGAATGTTCAACCATTCCTCCGTCGGCTGTATCAAGTCTCGCTATGGGATTCAACTCCGTGTTACGTACTCTTATCGATTCCGGATCTTCTCACTGTTTTATATCAACTAAAATAGTAGAATCCAATGGTTTTGTTCCGTACTCGGTTCCCCCTGTAAGACTCCGATACCTCGACAGATCATCATCCATCATCACCCGGAAGCTTCGGGCTACTCATCCGGTTCCCTTCTGGCACAGTCCATCAACAGGACTTTTTTGTCACCCGTCTTGATCCGCCTTGCGACATGGTTCTGGGATACAATTGGCTCTACCGCTTTAATCCGTTGATTAACTGGTCCGACGCCAATATCTCATTCCGTCCCACTGTCTCCGAGGTCGGGTCCCCGTCGACACCTCTGGATACTACTCCAGAATCTGTTTTGGTAGCTCCGATTACAGACAGGACGGCTCCGGCTGCGGTTTATCCCTCCATTCCGTCTACACTGATCGGGTCAAAAACACCGGTCCGAGGTCCTTCTATGGACAATCTAGGTCCTGCGATGGACGTTCCCAATCCAGCTCCTTCTATGGAACACCCCGTTCGAGCTCTGAAATCCAACGGACCTCGACAGAGCACCTCTGAGTCCTCAGGGCCTCGTCCCTTCCTTAAACCTCTGCCTATATCACTGGTGTCTGCAGCGGCATATCGGATTATCATCAAGGACAAGGATACGTGTCAATATACACTTCGTACCAGTCCGTCCGATGAGGCTCGGGCGCGCGGCGCCTCCGCCTCCGATTCAGACCTCTCTGGATTGCCCGCTCAGTACCACGACTTCGCTGACGTCTTCTCGGAGAGGGACACCTACCAGCTTCCCCCTCACCGAGAATACGACCTCAAAATCGAAATCCTTGACGGAGAGGTTCCTCCTATTGGCCACGTCTACTCCTTGTCCGAAAAGGAGTTATTGGCACTCCGAAACTTCCTCGACGAGAACCTGAAAGCGGGGTTCATATACCCCTCTACGTCGAGTCACAGAGCTCCGATATTGTTCGCCAAGAAAAAGGACGGCAGTCTCTGGCTTTGCATCGACTATCGGGGATTGAATAAGATTGTTATATCCATGCAACCACACCCCTGGACATTGGTCTTCGTCACCCAAGACCACTCCGGTCCTCTACGGGCATTCCGGTCCACTCCGGTGTTTTCCGGAGTCAACCGGAAACCCGGAGCCAACCGGAAACTGGGTATTAGTATTGGAATGACTTCTCGCGGTCTGTCGTGGCTGGTATCAAGTGGTAACAACCTCTCCACATGTTCCCTCTTGCCTTCCATCGCCTCATGGCAGATTTCATCACCTCATGTTTCATTTCCCAAGATCAATACTGATACAGGTCGAACTTCTCTTACCGCTTATGGACTTCCTATTCTTTCAACCATATGCTCGTTCCACATGTTACTCCTTATCTCCTTTACACTAAATTAGGATCCTACACTATTTAATCAGCTAGCATACTCCCTGTTCTTCAGTAGTTTAATAAACGTCACTTCCCTCCTTCCGGAGTGGTGCCAGTCGCTCCTCTCTTCCCCCACAACCCTTCCTCTTCCTCTAGACGATACCTGGCAGTACACGCTCACCCTGCACCTCAGTGGTGTTGTGTCAAGCAGCTCCGCCGATCCTCTCTGTCGACTCCGGTTACTCCGGTCTACTCTCCGGCACCCCGGTTATTCCGGAGTACCTTGTACGACTCCGGCCGACTGTTCCACTATCCCTTAACCCCGCGGCTCAGCACGTAACAGTATTAAACTACTCACCTGTTCAGGTCTCGTAGTTCTGCATCAGCATGTCAACAAATTACCTCTTGCGCTCTTGGCCATCCCCTCGTTCTGCTAGTCGGGGAAGTCTTGCCTCATACGTCGTTATGTTGCACGATTCTTCTACTTCACCGACACCCCAGCACGAGGCTGCGACTAAAACTTCCCTATCCGGTGAAGCTTCGGTAACGCATCGTGGGTTGTTTCCCATGGCGGCGGCATCAATTCCCATGGGGACCTTCCATGTGGGACCGCCTCAGGACGACATCGCGGTGTATCCCGGCACACCTTCTCCACCGGTATCCGCGACGCCTCCCAGTTCGGGGTCGTCTCCGGATTATTTGTTCATGGACGCTGTTGAAGAAGCTGTCGAGATTGACGATCAACATCTCCAGCAATCCCTTCAGCAGTTGGAGGAACTCGATCAAGATCTTATTCTCGAGTATCCGCCTTCTCCGGTCGTAGCGCCGGCTCCCGCCGTGCTCCCGGAGGAGTACGTCCCTGACATTGACGAGTCGCACATGCCTCCTCACGAACTTCCTTATCCATCCAACTATCCCACATCTGCCCAGAATTCTCCCGCCAATCCTCCATCTCCCGCGCTATCTCCTGCTCCGATTCCGGACTCCGAAAACTCGGAGCTCCAATATCCGATGTTGTTTGACGGCAAGAAAGAGGACGTCATGCTCTTTCTTTCCCAGTGCTACGCACATCTGGCTGCTCATCCCCGCGAGCACCGGACGGATGACGATAAGATCAGTTTTATACTGACTCGTTTCCGGGGAATTGCCGCAACTATCTACGGGCGTCCAGTTTCTGCCAGCCTCACTTGGCATGGGAACTTTTCCGCCTTCATCTCGGAGTTCTTGGAGATTTTTGATGGACCGGACTCGTACGGCAATGCGGAAGATCAACTCCGCTTGCTCCGGATGAGTTCCACGGAGGAGATTGGTCCGTTCCTTCGCGAATTCGAAGACTTGCTCAACCATCTCGGTTGGAGCGAGTCCGCGAAGTGCCATGCTCTTCACCACGCGCTTCCGCTGCGTTTGAGTATGGAGTTGGATGAATGTGTCTGCTACCCTAGCACCTATCCTGGGCTCCGGGCAATGTTAACACGCCTGGATACCAAGTATTGGGCCACACAGCCTGCTGCAGCTCTCGCCGAAGCTCGGAGGAACGCACGCGAATTCTGGGGCGATCATGGCCCTGGACGCGGGTCTCCGGGTTCCGAGGACAACCACGGAACGCCTTCCGGAAACGATCTTCTTGATCGCGGTGGCTCCGGTCCTCGCGAAGCATCCCCTGCTCTCTCGGACATCTCTCCAAGTATGCCTTCCCTAACCTCCATCCCTGTTTACAACATTTCCTCGAGCTCCGGAACACCTGTTCGTCCTACGACGGGTGCATCGGGGTCTGGAGATGCCGGTCCTTCCTCTGGCTATGCCAGGAAGGCGGTCGATCCCTCGCGCAAGCGCTCTGCCGAGGCGGCCGGTTTGCTGAACAACAAAGGCAAACTCCGGAAGGAGGAAGCGGAACGCCGGAGACGTCTAGGCTTGTGCATGTATTGTGGCAGTGGTGGACATCACATCGGAACGTGTCAGCACATTACGCGCGTTGTTCACGACAAACGCCAGCGCACCGGAGAATCACGCTCCACGGGTAATGATAGCTGATCAACATGTAGAGCTCGAAAACTCCACCCGGAACGTCTGCGTCGTTCCCGGGGAGTTATACCACAATCCATCACGTTTACATTCGCTCAAAATTTACGACCGCTCGCTCTCCGGAGTCGAGTTTTACGATTTCAACAATCATATCTCTCCGAGATTGCCTCGGGATTCAACTCCCGCATACGAACATTTCCTCGACATCCTATATCGCTGTAACTATATAAATATTGGAATTCACTCGGTTTTGGCTTCGCATGCGAGATTTCCGGCAAAATCCCACCGGACAAGCTTTCCCTTGGCAACTCTTTCCATTAATCGACAGTCCATCTGTCTCCTCTTTTGGTGTTGTTCGTACTCCGAAATCGCGTCAACGTTCTTGATTTCCTTCTTCGTTCTGGATAACGGAACCGGAAAACCTCTCAACCGCATTCCGTTGAATGCAAGATGATGGTTTCCACCAATCCGAATCCTTAATCCTTGGGGTTATTAGTGTGCACACGACCGGCAATTATGCCGGATATTGTTTCGGTTGCTCCCGTGAGGGACCGGCGTTTATCGCCGACACCGACAGTTCTGACGCCTTCACCATATCTGAAACCTCCGGGCTCCGCACCTACGGTTTCATTGGCTACTCGCCATTCCTGTTCTTCCGAACATTTCTGGATCGGGACTCGACCCTCCGGAAAATTCCGGAGCCTCGACGTCTGGTCAGGTGTCCAAATGGCCACCAAATGGTTTTCGTAAATGGGTCATGGCTTCAAGCCTTTCCCTTCGATCACCTTTCCGGTATAGCTACGCGTACGCAAAATGCTCCGCTCCGCTACCGGAATCCTTTGTGAAGCTTGTATGCTTCCGATCTCTTGGTAAATTCGACACCTTGTTCCTATACGCCTTGGATCGCTTCTAAGAGATGCTTGACTCAGTTCAGCATACTCACTCCTTTTTATCCTTTGCTCCCTTCGTTCATTCAGCCTTGGTATTGTGGGGCTGAGACAATAGTTGGGTTTCAAACCTTGGACGAAAACGGAAACGCTCATCTGGGACGTCTGATAACCGTACTCAACCGAGCCCGCTTAGTTCCTGGCATGGAACTCTCTTTTTCCGCACTCCGGTCAGACTCGCGGATCCGGAACCTATGCTCCGTCGAGATATCGGGTAAGAGCTCACCGGAGGACACTTCGCAGTGTTTCCTCCAACGTGCCTCCGACCTCGACTTACGCTTGCACCTCCGGAATCACGTCTCGTCTTGTCCGGTCGCCGGAAAAGCCTCAAAATCAATACCTCGGCTTCCCCCCGAGGAAACCTCTGTGTCCGCTTGCAGCGCCCTGTTGCAGCTACGTCAGGGACCTCATCACTCCTTCTCCAGTAAAACGGAGCTGGACTCTGTGGTCGTGTTCCGTTCTCCGGTCGCTCGGACCTCCGGAACTCCACTACTGCAGGTGTTTTAATATCGAGAAAGGCCAGCCGAGCGTCACCTCGGTGACCTCACTCGTCAGCTTGGTAACCTCGCACGCCGCAGTACGACCACTAGACTTGGAAAAAAAAAATCTGGAAGAAGCGCTCTTCGACCGGAATAATTCCTTGTCTCCGAGCATTTCCTGCCTTCAAGGCAAAATCCCTGGCTTCTCGCCAAATTTCGACTCTATCCCAAACGATTCGCGGTAGCCTGTGGGAAGTCTACCCTAAGAGGGGGATACGCCCATGAAACTCCGCATATGGATCAAAAATTCCTCGCACAATTCGATCGCTGCCTGGAAATTCAGCGTTGAAGCAGGAATTACTGGAGTCGTTCCCGTCTTTCCGGAACTTGCTGTCTTACGCTCGTGACAAGCAGGCTTCGAACTGACACCCGCATAGGGATCGTTCACCAAAAGTCAAGACTAGTGTTGACTGATTCAAGGATTCACTCAAGTATAACTCAGGAAGATCATAATCCTGATTCCGAATGCCGGAATGTGTTAAGTCCACTCACAGTTCTACTCCAGCAACCTCCGGTCGTACTCCGGAATATCGGAGACCTCTCGTTGAGGCCAGCGAGTAGCTGGAGTTGGCACATTCAACATTCGGAGAATCCTCTGTCTCATCAGCATATCGGTGTTCAAGTTCCAATTGCAGTTCCCACAAGGTCTTGGCAGATTTCCCTCCATGAATCACCAATCGACCTAATCCACATGCCACGCACTCTCTACTTCTATTCTTGGCATACTTCCCTCTACTTGGCTGACGTTGGGATCGTAATCCTGTTCGATCTCCGAACACCGGATACCATTACTGGGACCGGAACTCTGGACGGTCGTCTAGGAAAACCTTTTCCGAAGTCACCATCTTCAAAACCCTTACCTCACTTCTATCCATTACTTTCACCTTCAATTCCGGGATCACTACGCTCATTCATGGTCACCTATGGGCATTCCGGTAGTGTCCGGAATCCGGAGTATTCGCCGGAGTCCTTAACCCTGGTTGGTCTTGTCCGGACCTCACTCCTCATCACTCTGGTTTGTTTCAAACGAATCATTGTGTATTTACAATTTTTATAGCCCAATGGGCTCCAAGAAAATCAGCAGAAAATACAAGTACAAAAAATCTACATGTTCAATCGCTGTCGCTCAGCACAATTATCTCCGCGTATCTCTTCACCACGTCACCTTCACCTTCCTCCCCTGCCCTTCGCTTCCGCCTTACCTCCAAGCGCTCGACGCGGAATTGTCGGGATGGGCCCGGAACCGGAACTGGATGTTCTGGTTGCTCGACCTTTACCTGGGTCGTCGGGCCTCCACTCCCACTCGCTCCGCTTCCGCTTCCCGATGCCTCCATGAACCCCGGTACGTCGACATCCATCGCGGAGTCGAGGATGCTTCTGAGATCCGTCGGGATCTCGTCCTCGATCGCGCTGTCGACACCGCCAACCAATTCCCGCTCCTCTGCTGCATCCCGCTCCATCAACTCCCGCTCCTCCGTCGACCATCTCCCCTCGTTCGCCGTCGTTTCCACTCCGGCAGTCACCGGAGTATCCGGAATAACCGGCTCGACAGGTTCCACCTTCGGAAGAACCTCGAACGCTGGCAGACGGTGTGGGTGAACGAACTCGTCAACATTTTCGAAGAAAATGGGAGTTCCGGGGACCGGGGTGGGGGAGCCAGAGCTCCGAGCAGTCGCGAGTTGGCCCAGAACCGGGGTAATCTCTCGACCCATGCGCGGCGTCCCGCGCTGGTCGAAAGAACCTCCATCCCACTCAGCATCGCCCAATTGGGGCGGCCTCACCATATCCTCCGACATCGACGACTCCCGTGTTCGAGCTCCGGTCCCGATTTCCGACACCGGACCGGACTCGATGGGCGAGCCGATATCCATATCAACGTCTTCGTCGTCGGGGTGGTCGTCGTTAGGAGGGGGCGTTTGGGAAAATGACTCCTGTGGTTGAGGAACCACAGGACCGAAGTCGAACTCCGGTTCCGGAGTCAGTAGAACGTTGCGGAAAGCGGGTAGCGGAAGATTCACCTGCTTCTGGTAAATCTCCAACTCACTCCGGAGTTGGGCGATCACTTCCTTGCTATCCCGCAGCTCCTTCTCCACGCTCTGCTCCGCATCCTGAGCCTCTTCCATTAACCTCTTCGCCTTCTCATACCCCTCATGGAGCCTTGAGACTTTCGTCTGCTCAACAGCGAGCTCGCTGTTGAGGGACTCGTTCTCCTCCTCCAATCCTTCGATCTGCTCCTCCAGTTCACCCACGAAATCGTAGAACTGGCGGACCAGATTATCGAAGGGACGCTTGGAGGAGGAGGGAGTTGGGGCGCGCGAGGTGGTCCGGGGTTTCTTGGCCGGACGGGACTTGGTGCCGGTGTACCACTTGGATTCCAGTCCGGTGAAGCCGTCACCCCGGAAACCCGTCTTGAAGAACGGTTTCCGGTCTCCGTCGCTGGAATCGGCGACGGAGTGGCGACGCTTCGTTCCCCGCTGCGAACGCGAGCTTCCGGGACGTTTGGAACGCCCGGAGTCACCGGAAGCTCGGTGAGAGGGGCCGGCCTGGCGTGAAACGGATCTCTTGTTGATCCTGGTGGTGGGCGGGTTGAACGAACACTTGGTTCGTTTGCGACGGCAAGACGCGCACGTCTTCTTGCGGGTTTCGCGCAACCGGAGACACGCGTGGTCTTTATTTTGGCAATTGCCACACCCTAAAAATTCATAACTTTCAGCAAACAGAAAAAATCAAAATAAAACAAAAAATAGAAGGCGTACGTTCATCACCCTCGAAACGAATGTAGTCGGGGTTGGGCCATTCGACCTCCGTGTCGTTGACCTCCATCCCGTCGTCGGGGTCGGACTCCGCACTCCGGTCGTCA
The DNA here is from genome assembly GCA_029233265.1 of Mycena alexandri. NCBI lineage: Eukaryota > Fungi > Basidiomycota > Agaricomycetes > Agaricales > Mycenaceae > Mycena > Mycena alexandri. The sequence goes on along the minus strand of JARJCM010000322.1, from coordinate 87,397 downwards.
CCGGAATCCGGGGCCTCATCCTCGTCCTCCTTCTCCTTCTCATCCTCCTCCCTCTCCGTTTCTCCCTCGTCCTCGTCGTCTGCGTCGTCCTCTGCACCCGTAGCACTACCAGGAGCGACCTTGGAGTCGTCCGGCAGCACCACGGGTCCCGGAGTGTCGCGACGGGGTTTGGTGAGCGACTTCACCAAATCCACGACGCTGACGTGGGGACCGAGCGCATCAAGCTCTTCTCGTATAACAAGAAGATGTTGAGCGCTCGCGTCCGCCTCCGACCGCGATTCCGCCCTCGGCGCCCGGAGCAGAGCTCTGAGCTGACGCTGCAGCTCAGACCTCCGCTCGTTGAGCCGCTGCTGCTCCATGGCGGCCTCCTGCGCCTCGTCGTCCTGGATCTGGCGCGCGGTCGCCTTACCCTTCCCCTTGCCTCCTCCGACGTTTTCGCCACCGTTTCGCCCCGCTCCCTGCCCAGCACCATCTCCTACACTCCCTGCACCTCCGTTCGTGTTGCTGTTGGATGCGGACATGTTGCTGGTGTTGCGGTAGGTTTCCGGGTGGTGGAGGAAAGCAAAAGAGTTGTTGACGTGTCAACTTACGGCACCGAAAACGTGACTCGGCGCACGGGCCGGGCACGTGATCAGCTTGGACTTTTCCGTCCTCAACACAAAAAATTTCAAAATCTTCATCAAAAAAAATTCGTTGACGAATTTCCCCAACTTTCAAATCATTCGGCCTTGGTTATTAACCCATACCGGTATCCCTTTGGATTTCTCTTGCTAACCATTTCCGACTCCGGTTGGAATGTTTGGCATGGGAGCCAAACCCAAGAGGGGGATACTGTTATATCCATGCAACCACACCCCTGGACATTGGTCTTCGTCACCCAAGACCACTCCGGTCCTCTACGGGCATTCCGGTCCACTCCGGTGTTTTCCGGAGTCAACCGGAAACCCGGAGCCAACCGGAAACTGGGTATTAGTATTGGAATGACTTCTCGCGGTCTGTCGTGGCTGGTATCAAGTGGTAACAACCTCTCCACATGTTCCCTCTTGCCTTCCATCGCCTCATGGCAGATTTCATCACCTCATGTTTCATTTCCCAAGATCAATACTGATACAGGTCGAACTTCTCTTACCGCTTATGGACTTCCTATTCTTTCAACCATATGCTCGTTCCACATGTTACTCCTTATCTCCTTTACACTAAATTAGGATCCTACACTATTTAATCAGCTAGCATACTCCCTGTTCTTCAGTAGTTTAATAAACGTCACTTCCCTCCTTCCGGAGTGGTGCCAGTCGCTCCTCTCTTCCCCCACAACCCTTCCTCTTCCTCTAGACGATACCTGGCAGTACACGCTCACCCTGCACCTCAGTGGTGTTGTGTCAAGCAGCTCCGCCGATCCTCTCTGTCGACTCCGGTTACTCCGGTCTACTCTCCGGCACCCCGGTTATTCCGGAGTACCTTGTACGACTCCGGCCGACTGTTCCACTATCCCTTAACCCCGCGGCTCAGCACGTAACAAAGATCACCAAGAAAGATCAATATCCACTTCCCCTCATCTCGGACCTCCTCGACGCTCCCGGTAGGGCTAGAATTTACACGAAACTCGACCTCTGACATGCCTACCATCTGCTCCGCATCGCTCCAGGCGACGAATGGAAGACGGCATTTCGCACACGCTACGGCTCCTACGACTTCAAAGTCGTTCCGGAAGGCCTGGCGAACGCTCCGGCGGCGTTTCAGCGCTTCTTGAACTCGGTTTTCGCTGATCTACTCGCGTGACCGTCATCGTATATTTGGACGACATCCTCATTCACTCCGACGATCCCGCCGACCACGAAAACCATGTCCGCGAAGTGCTCCGTCGCTTGCGGAAGCATGGTTTGTTCTGCAAACTTCCGAAATGTGAGTTTGGAGTCACAACCTGCGAATATCTCAGCTACATCCTCTCCCCCGACAGGTTCCGGATGTCACCGGACAAAATATCGGCCGTCGTCGACTGGCCGGTACCTCGGAAGGTCAAAGACGTTCAGTCTTTCCTCGGGTTCTGTAACTTCTATCGGCGTTTCATCCCCTACTACTCCGACATCACGATGCCTCTCACGCGTCTAACTCGGGCCAGCTCCCGTTGGGAGTGGTCCGATGCCTGTCAGACCGCGTTCGAGACTCTCAAGGCAAAGTTTGAAGAAGCTCCGGTGCTGTCGCACTGGATACCAGGTCGACAAATCACCGTCGAAACCGACGCTTCTGACTATGCCATCGCCTCTATCCTGTCCATCACCGGAGACGACGGAGAAATTCACCCCGTCTCGTTCTGGTCACGGACCCTTGGAGGCGCGGAACTCAACTACGGCACTCATGATAAAGAGCTCCTGGCCATCTTCGACGCCTTCACGCAGTGGCGGCACTACCTCGAAGGCCCGGACCTCCCCGTTGACGTTATCACCAACCACAAAAACCTGGAATACTTCGTGACGACGAAAGTTCTTACTCGGCGCCAAGTCCGGTGGTCGGAGTACCTCTACCATTTCAACATGGTGATCCGGTTTAGACCGGGTCGACTCGGAGGGAAACCTGACGCTTTAACTAGACGATGGGACGTCTACCCAAAAGAGGGGGATACGCGTTATACACAATTAAATCCTCACAATTTTCGCCCCATTTTCACCCAAGTTCAACTTGGAGCGTCACTCCGAGCGACATTCCTGGAAGACATTGTCCTTCGCGCATCGGTCGTCATGGACGTTGACCAACTTCACTCTGATATCAAGGCCAACGTACCTCTCGATCCCATCGGAGCGGCTGGCCTTAACTCCGCTGCCTCTCCGGAGCCCTCACGCTGGACCCTCGACGACTCCGGTATGCTCCGCTACGACACTCGCATCTGGGTTCCCGCAGTACCAGGTGACGCTCCGGATACGCTCCGCGTGCGTGTCCTGCAATACCTGCACGACCATGTCCTGGCCGGTCACTTCGGACAGAACAGAACCCTTGCGAACGTCCGTCGCGAGTACACCTGGCCGGAGCTCCGAACATTCGTTCGGGACTACTGTCGTTCGTGTGTCCTATGCAAGCGGAACAAGGCTCCGCGACACCGACCGTACGGACTCCTCAAACCTCTTCCGGTACCGCTCCATCCGTGGGATTCAATCTCTATGGACTTCATCAAGCAACTCCCGCTCTCCGGCGAATACGATGCCATCTTGGTTATCGTGGACCGTGCGTCAAAACAGGTTATTCTCATTCCCTGCGATATCTATATCACCTCGGTCCAACTGGCCCAACTTTTCCTTATCCATGTTTTCTCGAAACACGGAGTTCCGTCGCATGTTACGTGCGATCGGGGCAAGGAATTCATCTCCACTTTCTTCCGTTCACTTGGTGAATTACTTAACATGAAGATGCACTATACCTCCGGTTATCACCCCTCGGCCGACGGACAAACTGAGCGGATGAACCAGACGGTGGAACAGTACATTCAGATCTTCTGCTCCTATCAGCAGGACGACTGGGACAAGCTCCTTCCGCTATGCGAGTTTGCTCTCAACAACGCTCCGAATGCTTCTACCGGTATCTCTCCGTTTTTCGCCAACAAAAGCTATGACCCCGCAATCACCATACATCCAGAGGTTGATGTCGCGAACGTCTATGCCCGGAACTATGTCGTTGACTTGCAGGAACTTCACAAGTTCCTCCGAGAACAAATCACCTACGCCCAGACTCGGTACAAGGCGACCGGGGACCGCGCACGCTCTCCGGACCCCAAGCTCGAGATTGGTGATCAAGTCTTCGTCTCCGCCAAGTTCCTCCGAACGACTCGTCCGACACGCAAGTTCTCCGAGAACTTCCTCGGACCGTACAAAGTCATCGGAAAGCCTTCTGCTGCGTCTTACACCATCCGCCTGCTGAAGTCACTCGCGCAGGTACACCCGGTGTTCCATGTCTCCCAACTTGAACCCCATCATCCGAATCCATTCCCCGGACGTGAGGAACCTCCTCTGGCGGCAGTGGAGATCGTGGACGGCGACGAGCATTACGAAATCAAGCAAATCATCGACTCCAAGTATGATCAGAGGTTCAAAACGGACAAACTCCGCTATTATGTTGAGTGGCTCGGTTATGAAAACACCGACGACCAATATAGCTGGGTTGGTTCTAAAGACATTGTCGCTCCGGAACATTTGGAGAACTTCCACCTCCGTTATCCTGATCATGACAAGCCCGGACCCGATTGAGCATCGGTCCGAGGCTTCGGAGTTCATTCCGTTTCGTTTTAATTCACTCCGATCCATTTTCAATCCACTCCGGTTACGTTCAGATCATTATTTACAATTTTTCAAGAAAACGACAAAATCAAGCAAAATTATCTACATTATGTCCATGTCGTCATCATCCTCCAAAACATACACCAACTTCATCTCCCCCACAATTACCTCCTGTTCCGCCTCTAGATTGAACGGCGGAACGTCCGCGTTCCCACCGGGTAACTCACCCTCCATCAGCTCCGCCTTCAACTCTGCAGGCGGAGCTCCCGCTTCTCCCTCCGTCGACCCTGCCACTCCGCCATTCGCCCGCGTCGTAGTCCCGCGTTCCGGAGTCTGGGGAAACAACTCCCGTGCGACTTGGTGCGCCCCGACAACGCACCGCACGGACGCGCCCGATCCCCCTGGAATCGGCGCATCCACGGGTTCCACTTTCGGTCAGTTGTGGGCCTCCCAGTCTGGCGGAGCGAGACGCTCCGAGCGGCCAACCCTGGGCCCGGTCGCTGGTACCTCCCATACCGCGTCGGGCCCCGGGGTCACCGCTGGTGTTCGCGGACCCATCAAAGGAGCCCTCTGTTATGTCCGTGCAAATCAGTCTTTCATTTTTTCCCATTTATCGGTTCTGGTCGCACTCAATCCAACTCTGATCGTGCTCCCGTCACCTCCGGACACACAATCATGCACTACATCAGACCCTGCACCACTCCGGTAATACTCCAGCACCACTCCAGCTCACTCCGGTCGATTAACGGTTCACCGGTTCCCGGACCTATCCCGGAATACATAGCTCTTGTCCAATCATGGAATGCTGAGTACTTCTACCTTATTATCCACTTCACTTTCATTACCTCATCTTATCTTGGCCACCTCCGGCCTCACTCCTCACCTCGTTCACCCTCCGGTCATCCCGGTTAATCCTGAAACCTCTGGACTAGTCATCCAGCCCTGACCGGTTCTCTGCGGTTCATCCATATCGCCCCGGAACATTCTACCTGAACATTCCACCTGTACTTCGCACTGGTCCTTCACTGTGATACAGGCTGTGGCATCTCTGCACTCCTTGGTACATTCCGGACTGTGATTATGTAATCACTCCGAACTCCGGTTCTCCACGTTCCTTGGTTCAGCTCCTCTTCACCCACGTCGTCTCGGACCTCTGCCTCTATGCATTGGAACTCTCCTAAAGGACTGCCAATGTCCTCCGGAATGATTCCTTGCAACTGTGTCCACTCCGGCAACCCGGAGCTCCCAAAACCACCAACACTTAACACCAGTACCTTGGAACTCGTTCATCTCGACTACCAACATGCCAGTCCAACATCTGGTACAATTATGCGCTATTCATCTATGCCCCATCACTCCTGCTCTCGTTCCAGTCGCTCCGGACATATCTCCGGAATCCGGAGTTACCCGGAGTCACCGGAGTCATCAGACTCTTCCCCGGAACGTTCGCTATTATGCCTTATCAACTCCTCTTCCATTTATGCATCCCTTATCACTTCTCATCTATTGTTTCAACGCTCTCATCACTTCTCCTTGTTATCTTTTCATATGCTTCACGCTTCCATCACATTCCCATCATTCCCCATCGCTTCTTCATCTGCCTCAAGGCAGATGTCAAAGCACTTACATCTTATCACTCTTCTATCCATCCGTTCATCTATCAAACCATATGCTCAACCTTTCCCCATTCTTTGCTTCCCATTTATTCCTTACTCTCACTTCATATCTTCTGCCGCATGGTAGTGTCTTCTTCCATGTGGTTCACTTCGTTTCATGTTGCTTCACATTGCCTCATGTTACTTATTCCCTTTCGTACTAATTACTTGTCCCCAGTATAAATACCGGTACTTTACATCTTGTACAGTATCCGAAAAATAAAAGTTATCCATGCTTCCTTCTCATGGACTGTTGCCAATCGTCTCTTGAGGTTCTGGTCATTGCCTCTCGACGTCTCCCTCTCTATGGCCTTGCTCCCGTCTCCCTCTGGTTCCCTGCTGTGACTCCGGTCACTCCGGTCACTCCGGTTTCCGGTCACAACTCCGGAGTCCTCGCTCGGCCATACCAACAACTGCGGTTCAACTCCGGGTTGTCTCCCGTGTCTTGGATATGCCTCTAGTTTGCTCCGGCGCACCGCCTTTGCTCCATCTTCATGTCAACCATTCTGGTTCACACCGGAACTGCGCTGGACGACTACCCAACAAACACCGGTTATGCTCTTGTGTCTCCGGTCCAGGCTATCCCTGTCCCGTCGCCATCTTCGAGCTCATACGACTCGGACCTTGGCATAGGACACTTCCCCATCTCGCAGCCCGAGGCCAGTCAGTCGGTCACCCTAGCTGAGTTGTGGTGTTCCGAGAAGTGGCTGATCTAGACATCCTTTCATCTCCGGTTCGCGGCTTAGCCCGGCTCCGGTCATATGATCGGATATTCCTTCCCTCTTGGCTCAGCGATATAACACCCTCGCACAATATGCAGTCCATAATTGCCTAGAGCCTAGGTCCCCTACGAATGATTAATGCCTGGAAATTAGGGGGCTCCGAAGTCCGGCAGATTCTGGGCTAAGTGCCAAAGAGCAGGGCCGTAATAATATTATTTTGGGTAGCCAGTAATATTTTTGTTCAAGGGAGCTGAGGTGCAGCCCATTGAGAATATATAGGGGGGTATAGCAGCAATATCACAGTGGGAGAGGCACTGGACCGAGCAGCAACTAATATTTGCAGACCTGGACAGCAGGACTGGGCTAGTGCAAACCATTAGGAATAAATATTTTCTTAAGCTGAATCACTGGGCTCAGCTAACGGAAATTGCCATGGACAATAATATTCCCTGTGCCCAGCCCCGGCCAGCCGACGGCAAATTTTCGCACCAATAATATTTGGGGAGCCTGGGGATCTCGGTTCAGCTAACAGTAATTTTCAGCACTGATAATATTCCCTACACCTACCCAGCTCCGGTCGGCTGACGGTAAATTTTAGCACCAATAATGTTTGGGGAGCCTGGGGATCTCGGTTCAGCTCGCAGTAATTTTCAGCACTGATAATATTAGGGGAGCCTGGAGATCTCAGTTCAGCTAGCAGTAATTTTCAGCACTGATAATATTCCTTACACCTACCCAGCCCCGGTCAGCTGATGGTAGATTTTAGCACCAATAATATTAGGGGAGGCTGGAGATCTCGGTTCAGCTAGCAGTAATTTTCAGCACTGATAATATTCCTTACACCTACCCAGCCCTGGTCAGCTGATGGTAGATTTTAGCACCAATAATATTAGGGGAGGCTGGAGATCTCGGTTCAGCTAACAGTAATTTTTGGCACTGATAATATTCCTTACACCTACCCAGCCCCGGTCAGCTGATGGTAGATTTTAGCACCAATAATATTAGGGGAGGCTGGAGATCTCGGTTCAGCTAACAGTAATTTTTGGCACTGATAATATTCCTTACACCTACCCAGCCCCGGTCAGCCGACGGCAAATTTTCGCACCAATAATATTTGGGGAGCCTGGGGATCTCGGTTCAGCCAATGGTAACTTTCAGCACTGATAATATTCCCTACACCTACCCAGCTCGGGTCAGCTGACGGTAAATTTTAGCACCAATAATATTTGGGGAGCCTGGGGATCTCGACGCAGCCGATGGGAAATTTACCGTCACTAATATTCAGGGAGCCTCAGGATCTCAATTTAGTCAATGGTAGCTTTCAGCCCAGATAATACTCCCCATCAGCTCCAGTCGGCCAATGGTAAATTTTATGTCCAATGATATTCGGGGAGCCTGGGCATCTCGGGTTGGATACTCGGTTTAACTCAGCCGACGGAATTGATGTCACTTTCCCACCGTCTTTAGGCTTTTGGTTCTAGAACTTGCATAATCTCCGCATTCGACCCAGACATTGATCTCTATACATCAAATGGCAAAACCAATTCCATTACACCACCGTGGGTTCAGGGTCCACCGCAGCGAGATTCTGGACGCGTTCTGTTGATCGATGAGACATTGAAGAGGACATGAGAAGCAGAATTCATACATTGACTTGGCCTTGGTAAGAGTTTTGAGACTTGCGGTCAATTCCCGTACCCTAGCGGTCCAAACCACCAGCTGGTCTTCGTTGTTGGAGCCAATAAGACTAACCCTCCACCACTTCATGCCCAAGACCACACAGACAAGCCCTCCCTTTCCTCTTTGACTCCATGTTTCCTCCAGGATGCGGTCAAGATCCTTGGCCTTCTGCGCAGAGGTAATACCTGCCGCAATCATTTCTGCGATAGTGCCCATTGCCTTTTCCCAGTCCGTGTCATCGCCAATTGGCAAATTCCCGTCTACATCCAATTGCCGGGACCAATCCTGTAGTACCTCCGGGAAGAGTTCGCTTGCAAGCAACTGAGATGCTTTACCGCTCCGAATCAATGCGCAATCCAATGCGGCATATGCTTCAACAAAAACCCGCCAATCTTCCCCGAAGGTAATGACATCTGTTTCGGCCAGTCCAACCTCTAGGCAGACTTTCTTCCAATTATTGTCAATTGAGCGGTGCAGGCTGACACCAAATTTAAAGAGTTTCTTCGTTTGAGCCAGCATGCTTTTAATGGCGCCCTCAACCTTTTCGAGATCGGACATCTCAAAGGGGAAATTGTAGAAGGGGCTATCGCACTCTGCTTCCGCAACTTGCTTACCAGCATAGTGAGTAATGCCAATAATGAGAAGAATGTCGGATGCCTGAGCATGGAAGAGTGGAGCACCATCTGTAGGTATGTGGGGGTTGCTTTCCATCCATGCCACAACTGCTTGCCAGTTGGGGAGATATCCAGTCTGGTTGTTCTGGTCAAAGAAGTCTGCACCGATCTGGACATCTTTAATTTCCCAAGTTGACCAAGCAGGCCTCAATGCCTTTGCTGTGGTTTCGGTGGCATCCGCCTTGCGCTATCATTGATATGTTAGGGAGATATTACTATCTGATGCCAACTTGACTTACCGGGCTCAGCTTGAGCAAGTCAAATACGAGCGACGTATATGGGCCAAATTTGCTAAGTGGAGGAGTTTCTCCTCCCGCATCTCAGCTGAGGGAACCGGACGTGGCCGGGGCCGGCTCTTGGCTGGTACAGAGGTAGCTCCACCAGTACTTTGACCTCTTTTACCGTTGGGCTTCTTTACCGGCTGTTCACCACTGGTGCTCTGCGCCTGCATCTTTGCCTTCTTGTTTTTCTTCCCACCACCCTCTGCACGATGTTTCTCCTTCTCCTGCTCCTCCTCATCATCGGCCTCAATGTATGCTGGCTGTTTCCGTTTTAGGGATTGGATTCGGACCCCCTGATCCTCTGCAATTTTGCGCTTTGCCTCAGCAACTTTGAAATGCAGCGGTATTTTCTTCTCCTTTTGCCGACTGATCCACAGCTTGTAAAGTGCTTCGACCTCAGACTTGACCATGCACGAAGGATCTTTGAGCGCTATACCGGCTGGAAGGTACTTGGAATGCACAAGCTCACGGGCACCATCGGGCGTTGCCATTGCACTCCATGGTGGCATTGAGGAGCCAGTCTCAACTCCTGTGATATTTCTTTCAGCCATGGCTTTAAGGAATGATTCTCAAACTCACGGTACACTGCCTTCACAAAGGCTTGAATAACCATTTTCCCTCCACCAATCCATTCTTGCCCGGTTTCTTTGGGCACTCCCGGCAGAAGAGGGTATTCCTCCCTATTCTCGGGAAGGTCGTCGTCTGGCACCTTCCCCACAACCGCCCAGGGGTATTTGGATTTCTTGGCACTGGAGGCCTGGTCTTCATCATCCGAGTCGTCATCACCAGCATCGGAATCCTCAAAGAGTTCGGAGTATTCGAGGAAGGCATTTGCAATACCCTTCATCGTTTTCCACTTCAGGAATTGCAGACTGAACTTCGGGCTGATAGAAAGGGTCTCATGCCTAACTTCTGATCAGAGTTGAGCACAATTTCAATACCAGGCAGACGTACACAGAGGTTTGCGCCTTCCCATCCGGATCTGTGAAGGAGGCCAAACAGAGCATTCTGATGCCATAAACCTCCTGCATTTTTTTAATGAAGGCCGCAACCTCCCTGTTGCCATTAGCACGAGTGAGTGCTATGTTTACTTTCAGTGCAAGTCAAAAAAACAGCATGGCACGGTACTTACTTGCGCTTCTCCTCTTCTTTCAGCTCCCCATGGTTCCGAGAATTCGAGATATCCTGACAGGCCTTCTGCTCCTGTGCACTAAGCTCATTCCAAAGCCTCGCGATTGTTTGACGGTATATATCATGCCACTCCGTCCCAGTGTCGCGAATCTCAGTCTTGACGACCTCATAACAATCCTCGTGAACCTCCCGTGCGACCAGTTTTGCATCCCAACACTTTATTTTCATTTTACTGTGCACCTCTTTGGTGCCAGTCTCTTTGCGGAACAGGGAACTGTTATTGTTGTACCACAATTTGACTTTGGCATCCAGCTGAAAAGAGTAAATTAAGTGATGCCAGGAGACGCAGTACTCAACATACCCGGTCCGGAAGATCATCTATTTGTGCTGCACAAAGGGCATCCACAATTGAAGTCACAGCATTGTCGCGATCATCTCCCTTCGATTCAAAATAGCGGGTCCCATGTGCATGAAGAATGTCAGTAACTGCCTTCTTGGCCCAAGTCATTGTAGCGGTGATGATAGTGCAGTGCAAGTGTTAAGGTGATTTATTCACACAGACTCGTGACCGGTCCGCTCGAGGTATTCTCAAGTTCGAACCCCACTCATGCACCTTTTTTCCACCCATCCAAAAATTGGAGATTGCATTTCCGCCGGTACAGATAAAAAACGGCTAAGTAAAAAAAATCTGCACCAGACGCAAAAATTAATTTGCCAAAGGGATGTAGACCCAAAGACCCTCCGCATCATATTTTGTTGTAAAAACCAAGTCCGCTGGTTTTGTATGCCTGAAATAAACTCCACACAGGCAGCATTGCAGGCAGAGTCTCGACTGCTTCAAATCAGTGATGCCCCCTCTATTTTTATGCAAAACCAGACTGAGAGGATTGCTGCAATTCAAACATGAAGCCGGAATAGGCACTCCAAATGGTGCTCGGGCAGGGTGGTGCCAAAAGTATCGATGCGGTGATTTCCCACTACCACGGAGGTAAATAATACCCGAATGGCTCCCCAAGGCATTCCCTGCGGATAAGGAGTCCTCAAGGAAACAAGGATTGCACCGATAAAAATGCTCCTGAAGTATGGCCTCAAGAAACCCGCCTGCAAGCGCAGGTTGGAACTTGTCAGCCTCGAAGCCAATCAGGGCATGAAATGATTGACTTAAGTGCCTGAAGTTAGTAGTGGTCTCTTGCACAATGAGAAATTACTTACAGTCCATCACCAGTCATTGATACAAACCAGTCAATGATACAAACGGCTCACAGGATGCAAGTTTTTACGGGAGCTCCTAGGTAATTTAGTTATGGTTTTGGATACATTGTATATATGTTGTGCCAAATTTCTATGCCGATCTTGCAACTGCTCCACTCTGTGGATTTTTTTCTTTTCTCAAATCTCAAAAGAACCAATTTTGTTTGCTTTGTTGGCGCCTCTTAAACAAGGTAGGGTCTCTTTTGTGGTGTACATAGACTATATAATACATGGCAATATACCTTCAAATGCCTTCATCCAAATTTTCCTAGCCCGTTGAAGCTCTTTGCACTCGAGTCGATGAATTTTCGCCCAATTGGATGTCACACCGGCGATAATTCCGCAAAAGGAAACCATCAATATAAAATCATCGCCTCTATCCCCTATCCATTGCTGCACTATGGCTCGCGCTAAAACGAAGACAAAACATGCTCAGCTCTCCCGCGAGGCCAAAGATACCCTGATGGCACGCACTGTGATACGGACTGCGGTTCCGTGAGTTGTCTGACCGGGTGTGGTATAGTCAGGCAAAAGCACGAAATTAGTTCGTCCTCTAGAGGGAAATTTCTCTGTCGCGGAGATTCGTCTGCTACTGTAGTACACGCAATGTTATGTATTTTAAAATGGTGGTGGTGGTGGTACAGTTCCTTCCGTACGGAATGAACAGTCTCGCTAGGTTCCTCGAGGATTTATTTCCTCGCTGGGGGGCTAGCCTTCCAGGAAAGCTTCGATCGGAGGGTTTTCTACACTTGCGCGAAGGGCAACGCTCCGCAAGATGAACGCCGTTCCGTGTCGAGATGCCTGGGCTATATGGTTCCTTTTCTTATCCCTTGCCTCGTATAGGTTGGGCAAGCAGTATCTTCAGAACTGTTGAACACAACGCGTACGGGTTATAGCGTAGTCCTTCGTAACCCGGCTTTTTCTCTACGTTGTGGTGGTACGGCCAAGGAGTGTCGATTCTGTGGGCGCGTGTGTGGCGAAGTGGTGAGAATGAATCGTGGAGTGGTTATAATCGAATTGGATAAGCCTTCCGCGACGATGGGGGGTGGTACTCCGCGCACGGATCTGCGTTCGAGGCCTAAGCCAACGGTTACACGCTGCTAAGTTGGGCTGCTGGCCGTTTGGAAGTTTCGCCGCGCGTACTACAACCACGCGAGCTATCAACACCGTGTTTTCTATAATTCCTTCTGGCTCGTTCTATTAAGCCGGAAGTACTACGGACAAGCCTCCTTGATTGAAGCTTTGGTCCAATTTGACCTTGGTTGGTCCCACGGAGGGCGGCGCAACCTGAGCGAGTATGTATTTGACTAGATTCTCACCCCGTATGATTGAGGGGAGTAGCTTAGGTATGAGCAGTGGGAGGTAATAAGATGCATTCTTCTACGGACGTCCCTGCTTTTATACTAATTTCTTTCCGACCGCCGCGCGCGACCTTATTCCTCATTCGTCCACGGACCCCTTTCAACACTGCCCTCCTTGCCTTGCGGCGGGGATCTCCATGCTTTCCCGTGCGCCTGAAGGAGATACCTAACTCACGGACTGTAACGTTGGTGCCCGTGCGCCCAATTTCCGTACTCCGTAGCTTTGATATGTACCGCGTGGCGACACTTTCCGTACTCCATGCAGTACCCCCGCGTTGGCGATGTTTACCGTTCTGTGTTCTGTGTATGCATCATGTCAATTTGTTAATTTCCGTGAGGACTGTGGCGATTTGGGGATTTTTGCAGTGGTAGGCCTGGTGGCGTAACTGGTAACGCGCGCATTTGTAGTCAACTTCTGCGCAATATGACAGTTGCGAGACCCAGGTCAGGTCGTGTACACTTTTTCCCACAGGAGAGAATCAACCGTGGGTCGACACCTTTTCTTTGACGTCTTGTAGTGTAGACCTGGTGGCGTAATGGTAACGCGCGCATTCGCAGTCAACTTTTCCTCACAATATAAAAATGCGAGTCCCTCGTTCGATTCGAGGTCAGGTCGTTTTTTGCGACATTCCTTCCTTTTTCTGTGCGTGCTCCGCAGTAAGTATTTGCCTTTTTCAGCCACGGAGGGAGCGTATCACAAAGTGATAGCTCACAGCGCAGTCGTCCTATATCGGCACGAAAGCCAGAAAAAACCTTGATGCGGGTGAAAAGAGAAAGAGTCTGCGTGCTGTTTGCAAGATCGTCGAGGAAGACCATGAACAGATTACGAAGCAGAGGGTATCCCTCGATCCAAATACGCTCCGCCGCCACGTCAATGGGGGGAACAGCCAGAGTACATCCAATGAGGAGAAGGGCTGGCTTTTGCCGGAGGAAGTCGACATTGTGATAAAGTTTGCCAGGGAAGTCGCAAACCGTGGCTTTCCCCTCACCCATAGACGACTCAAGGAGCATGTTGACCTCGCGAAGCAGCAACGTCGCCGACCAGGATGGAAGAAGCCCACATTAAAAGGTCTCCTCTTCTCCCCGCTACCGAAACCCGGTTATGCCATGGAGAAGGGTCAGAGTGCTGTCATTCCAGACAGTGATGAGGAAGAGAGGTCTGATGGAAGTTCGAGTTCGAGCTCAGCCTCTTCTTCAGACAGCCAGTCCGAGTAAATAATCCACCCTGGGGTGAAATCATTGTAATTCTACAGTAGAATTTTATTTTATTCAAGACTTCTACACCTCATTTGAATCCTCCAACTCGTCTTCCGATGCCGTATCCGAATCAATCCCCCGGAAACGTCTCCCAGCTTGCTGCTGTAGCTTTCGTCCCGCAAAATCAACCGCGCCATGATACTTCACATCATCATATCGCGTAGATTGTGCAGCTCACGGCGGGTCCTTCGAAGTTCAGCAGTCAAACGAAGGTTCTCTTCAACAATGTGCTCCTTCATTAGAACTGCCTCTTCGAGGTGAAAGCGAAGGCGGTCAACAGTGTCGGCATCAGTGTGTGATGAGCCAATGTTATCAACAGTATTCTGGGCTGAGAATGTTATGGAAAGAAGAAGGCTGAGTATGAATGTATGTACCACTGTATTCCTCGACATTGACATTGTTGGAAGTACCCTCTCCCCGTGTATTATTGCCCCAATCAACGTCGAGCCCGATAGAGCTTGACCGCGCGCGTTTCCAATGCGGATTCACGTCCAAAACTGTTCCATCTGTATTCCCAACCTCATCCTCCATTTTTACAGTGTGATTTGAGGATGTGGGTCGCGTCGTACACATGGGAATTGCCAAGTAGGAGGACACGTCGTGCAATGTGTCAATCTGATGTGATCATAATTTGATCGGGCCGGCGATAGTGTGACTGTATCATTGATGCGGGAATCCTGATTTGGTGGTCGTTGGCTGAACGGCATCCCGAGGCAGTGGACGAAAAATCCGATAAATTAGGACATGCAAGCTACTACTTATGTACATGTTTTGCCCTACTCAGTTTTTTCCAATTTCTCTCAAGATTTCCTGCTGTTGGTCAAATAAGATTGTTTGTATCAATGACCGGTGATGGACTGTACCTGCTCGTCAGCCTATGTTTGCAAGGTACCGACAGACTCGGTTTTTGTAAATATATACCCGCATGTAAGAATTGCGAGCAAATGATCACTGGATAGGCGGTCACACTCCCTGAATGCTCGAAGAAGCCTTGGCGGCATTAAACACTCCAATACCTGTGAAAGGAGGTAAGACACCAGTGTCAACGAGGAGGAAACACAATGTCCAATAACATACACTGTGTGCCGAATCACTAGCTACACCGTTGGGAGTGTAGTGCAAAAAACCATCAGGTGTGGCATGGGAAACCACCACCGTGAAAATTTTGCGAACACTGAAGGTATTAGCAGTGAGCGATTGACATTAAAGCAGGAGCTGCACGTACGACTTTAGCTCTCCAGTGAGCAAACTGTTCTCAAGGGCAGTGTTGGAGGACTCAAGTGTGGAATGATGTGTGGGATCATGGAGATCAAAGAAAATTTCGAGGTAGGCGAAGTTGTTGGGAAATAGCATCCGCAACTTATGAACAAGTGCCGGAATAGGAGTGGACTGGAGAGGAAAGTCACGCAGCACATACACCAACAGTAGAACAGACTGGGAGTCTGCACGTGTATGCACAGAGCGTGATGGAATTCCGGTGTCCCAAACAATAAGTTGACCATCAGTTCGGCCGCAGAAGCCCTGCATGATGCTTCAATACTGGTAATGTCTTAGCGGTTCATGAATTCGTACCTCATATCCCTTGGGGCTGTAGTCTTTGCCCAGTCTTTGTAAAGATGCCTGCTCTCTCTTGAAGTGGCAAGACGGGCAAAGGAAGGGCAGCTCTCTGAGAGCAGCGGAAGGGTTTTTGAGACACGAAACACATAGGCAATGCTCGCAGTGCACTGTGCTGCAAACGATAAGGTCGCCACCGTCCTTGCATTTCCAGCAGGCCTGAGGAGCTAAATTAGGGTGGAGTCGTAAACAACATATCTCAACCTCATACCGAATCGCCTTGCAGGTTGATCTCTGGATGAAGGGAGCAGAGACCAGTGATTTTAAAGTCCGGACCGCTCAAAACCAGGCTAGACGTGGTATCAAAGCTCTGATATGGCGGAAAAGGTGGATCCATGGGAACCACAGCGGAAGCCACTGCACTAGCACCCCCAATTTTTACTCGGGGTGCAGGCGCACCAGTCGAATTTTTAGCGGACGCCAAGCGTGGGCCCGAATGTTTTGCCGAAGTCTTTACAGGGGCCATACGGGCTGAATCAGGGATAGCACGGGACTTTGAGGTAATAGCCCTTTTTTTCAGTTCTGTGGCCTTTGTTCTAGCCATGAAGATGGGGGTGATGGGACGAAGAAGAAACGGAAGATCAGATCGATGACATCGGGATTTCGAGTGCACATACCCTGACACCCCCGGGAACTTGCCAGCATCTAAGTATAAGAAAGATAAATCAACATTCTTTGAAGTAAAGCTCGGCCTACAGTTTCCATTGGCATCCACCTTGCCTTTTGCCATATCTTTTTGGGTAAGTGTGTAGAGGGATTGCAGGAAAGCGGACAATTATGTGCGCCCACACTTAAGTCCGAAAAGCTCCCACACACCCACATCCGAGTCCGAAAAGCATAGATTGTCTGACATGTTGCGGGAAAAGTGTCATCAGAATTATGCCAAAAAGCGGATGTGGGCCGAGGATTTGGCGGTTGTATGCACTGCCGCACTTGAGTAGGAACAAGCGAGCCTTATCCGGCTTGATGCGGGGAAAGGGACATCAGAACTGTTCAATATTCAAGAACGGCAGTAGCCCAAGACTCGGGTTTATTGGCAAGATACTGGCAGAGGCACACCTCTCTCTGGGTTTTGTTCTATTTTGTGTGGTAGCCCGGCATTTCCAGTGCGATTAAACTAGAGAGAAAGTCACCAAATGGTAAATAGAGCATTCGAAGGCAAACTTGAACTCAAGTTGGAGAAGCCCGAAATTGAACCAATGAATTCTGTGAAAGATATACTCGAAAGAACTTACCTATCACCCATCCAGTGTGGTAACCAAGTGTAAGGGAGCCATTGAATGGCAAATAGAGCATCCGAAGGTAAACTTGAACTTACAGTAAGTCCGAGAGGCCCGAAATTGAATCAATGAATTTATTGAAAGATATGCCACATCCAGTGTGGTGACTCAGTCTTTTCAGTGTGATTAAACGAGAGAAAGCT
Source organism: Mycena alexandri (assembly GCA_029233265.1). Taxonomy (NCBI): domain Eukaryota; kingdom Fungi; phylum Basidiomycota; class Agaricomycetes; order Agaricales; family Mycenaceae; genus Mycena; species Mycena alexandri. The sequence continues at coordinate 70,086 of JARJCM010000322.1, read as the reverse complement.
GCAGAAGGGACCACAGATCATCCGAAAGCAAATGAAGCACTCCTCTCTTTGGGCTTTATCCGATTCAGTGTGGTGGCCAGGCATCCTTTGTGCGATTAAAGTAGGGAGAAAATCACTGAATGGCAAATAGACCATCCTAAGGTAAACTTGATCTGAAGTCCGAGAAGCCCGAAATTGAACCAATGAATTCTCTGAAGGATATATTCGAACCAACTTACCTATCACCCATCCAGTGAGGTAGCCAAATGTCATCAGTGAAATTAAATGAGAGAAACATGATTGAACCAGAGAGAGAGACATCAAATGGCAAATAGAACATCCGGAGGCAAACTGGAACTCAAGTCCGAGAGGCCCGAAATTGAACCAATGTTACTTGAACTGATATACCTATTACACATCCAATGTGGTAGCTCTAGGTTTTCAGTGCAATTGAACAAGAGAGATGTGATCAAACCAGAGAGAAAGTGGCCGAACTGCAAATAGAGCATCCAAACGCAAACTCGAACTCAAGTCTGAGAAGCCCGAAATTTGAACCAAATGAATTTATTGGATGATATGCTTGAACCGGCTTGCCTATGACGCATCCAATGTGGTAGCCAATTGTCTGCAGTGGGATTAAACCAGAGAGAAAGCTGCTGAAGGGCAAAAATTAACACTAAAGTCTGCAAGACACTGAAAAATTCAATCAAGCAATTGTCCCTGTGCACACCCGTCTCACATCTAGTAGCATTGTGGTACTCAAGTAAATTCAGCAGGTAAAACACAAGCAAGTTGTTATATCGCTGAGCCAAGAGGGAAGGAATACCCGATCATATGACCGGAGCCGGGCTAAGCCGCGAACCGGAGATGAACGGATGTCTAGATCAGCCACTTCTCGGAACACCACAACTCAGCTAGGGTGACCGACTGACTGGCCTCGGGCTGCGAGATGGGGAAGTGTCCTATGCCAAGGTCTGAGTCGTACGAGCTCGAAGATGGCGACGGGACAGGGATAGCCTGGACCGGAGACACAAGAGCATAACCGGTGTTTGTTGGGTAGTCGTCCAGCGCAGTTCCGGTGTGAACCGAAACGGTTGACAGGTAGAAGGAGCGAAGGCAGTGCGCCGGAGCAAACTAGAGGCATATCCAAGACACGGGAGACAACCCGGAGTTGAACCGCAGTTGTTGGTATGGCCGAGCGAGGACTCCGGAGTTGTGACCGGAAACCGGAGTGACCGGAGTGACCGGAGTCACAGCAGGGAACCAGAGGGGGACGGGAGCAAGGCCATAGAGAGGGAGACGTCGAGAGGCAATGACCAGAACCTCAAGAGACGATTGGCAACAGTCCATGAGAGGGAAGCATGGATAACTTTTATTTTTCGGATACTGTACAAGATGTAAAGTACCGGTATTTATACTGGAGACAAGTAATTTGTACAAAAGGGAATAGGTAACATGAGGCAATGTGAAGCAACATGAAATGAAGTGAACCACATGGAAGAAGACACTACCATGCGGCAGAAGATATGAAGTGAGAGAAAGGAATAAATGGGAAGTAAAGAAAGGGGAAAGGTAGAGCATATGGTTTGATAGATGAACGGATGGATAGAAGAGTGATAAGATGTAAGTGCTATGACATCTGCCTTGAGGCAGATGAAGAAGCGATAGGGAATGATGGGATTGTGATGGAAGCACGAAGCATGTGGAAAGACAACGAGGAGAAGTGATGAGAGCGTTGAAACAATAGATGAGAAGTGATAAGGGACGCATAAATGGAAGAGGAGTTAATGAGGCATAATAGCGAACGTTCCGGGGAAGAGTCTGATGACTCCGGTGACTCCGGGTAACTCCGGATTCCGGAGATATGTCCGGAGCGACTGGAACGAGAGCAGGAGTGATGGGGCATAGATGAATAGCGCATAAGTGTACCAGATGTTGGACTGGTATGTTGGTAGTCGAGATGAACGAGTTCCAAGGTACTGGTGTTAAGTGTTGGTGGTTTTGAGAGCTCCGGGTCGCTGGAGTGGACATAGTTGCAAGGAATCATTCCGGAGGACATTGGCAGTCCTTTAGGAGAGTTCCAATGCATAGTGGCAGAGGTCCGAGACGACGTGGGTGAAGTGGAGCTGAACCAAGGAACGTGGAGGACCGGAGTTCGGAGTGATTACATAATCACAGTCCGGAATGTACCAAGGAGTGCGGAGGTGCCACAACCTGTATCACAGTGAAGGACCAGTGCGAAGTACAGGTGGAATGTTCAGGTAGAATGTTCCGGGGCGATATGGATGAACCGCAGAGAACCGGTTGGGGCTGGATGACTAGTCCAGAGGTTCCGGGATTAACCAGGATGACCGGAGGGTGAACGAGGTGAGGAGTGAGGCCGGAGGTGACAAAGATAAGATGAGGTAATGAAGGTGAAGTGGATAATAAGGAGGAAGTACTCAGCAATCCATAATTGGACGAGAGCTATGTATTCCGGGATAGGTCCGGGAACAGGTGAACCGTTAATTGACCAGAGTGAGCTGGAGTGGTGCTGGAGTATTATCGGAGTGGTGCCGGGTCTGATGTAGTGCGTGATTGTGTGTCCGGAGGTGACGGGAGCACAATCAGAGTTGGATTGAGTGCGACCAGAACCGATAAATGGGAAAAAATGAAAGACTGATTTGCACAGACATAACAGTATCCCCCCTTTACGTTCCTTGCCCTCAAGGGACTGAAGGACAGGGTAAGTAGAGGGATCCGTGGGTGTGGGAAGCCATAACGAAGATTCCGGAGTTGATGTGCAACGACCGGAAACCTAAAGGCCTCGACGGATGGAGAGGGAACAGCAGGGAGTGCACAGAAAAGGCCGGAAAGATACCGGAGGTGAAATGAAATAAGCCGGAGGGCGTGGGAATCCGGAGAGATAACCGGAATGTTGGAAGTTGAGTCGAAGAATGAAGGAATAGCAGCATCGCTGCAAGCCGAGTTGAATGATGTTGAAGAAGGAATGGGATGTGGAAAAGAAGTAGATAAGGATGGTGGATAGAAGGAGTGAATGTTGGAATTTGAAGGGAGAAGTCCAAAAGCATCTGGAGGGCCGCTGAAAGGACTGAGGAAACCCGGAGTAACTTAACGTTTGACCAGACATATGTGGGAATGAGACCGGCCAAGGTCCGGGCGAGTTTGGCGACACGAGAAGCGTCCGGAATTCCGGAGCGACAGGATGAAGCCGGAGGGGGAAGCAATCCTTTTCAAGGATTACAGTGCCTTCAACGAAGAAGGTCTTGAAAACCACAGAGGTCATCCATCAAGGATGAAAGGGTGAATCAACTATGGGTGCATCTGACTCTGGTGTTCAAAGATAGAAGACCAATCCAGTCAAAGACATGGATGATTACGTCGACGCGCAGTGTCAAAGAACTGGCACTGAAGGCACATGGTCAAGCGAGTAGTCCAGGTGATGCCAGAATATTTTCCGGTCAATACCGGAGTACTGAGTGTAGCCGGAACCCCGAAAGGAACCGGACCAATGAGGGGAGCGATTTGGAAGGGACTGGAGGGAGAGAGGCGGAGGGAAGGGAGTGCAAGACCACATGTAAGAAAACTCGCTAAGAAGAGTTTTTGTTGAAGGGCTCCAAAGAAGTACAGAGGATCGAAAACCACCGGAGGAAATGTCGAAGTTGAAAATAATTTAAACCAAGATGTCCGGGTCAACCGGAGTTGGGCCAACAGCATTTTGAATGACCGGAGGCAAGAAGCGTAAAATCCGATGGGGCAAGAGTGTCAATAGAATGACCAGAGAGTCCAACCGAGGACAGGATTGTCCGGGGTGGACGCGACAGCGCAATAAAGAGCTGTCACCATGGAGACCAGCCATCAAGGCCGGAAGGGTGAAATCTCCATGGGCACCAACTGTGGCGTCAGGGAGACCACTCAGGGAAGGATAGAACGTTGGTGTGCAGGCCAAGGTGGCACCGATGCATGCGGGTGCTTGATCCTAGGGTGTCCGGAGTTGACCGGAGCTCGGAGAGCCCGGAGAACCGGAGACCGTGGGAAAATTCAACGGAGAAGAATTCAAGTAAGTCCGCATGGAAGAAAACCCGCAGGAAGGGTTTTGTAAGGGCTCCAAAAAATACAGAGGGGCGAAAGCCATCGGGGAAAGTTGAATAAATGTTTAAAGTTGTCGGATGGAGGAGGGAGGAGGAGGACATTGAAAGCGGAGTGTCGGAGCGATGCCAGAGGACCAGATGGGCGACCGGAAACGCACCGGGAAGGAGAATAAAAGGGGCGGATAAAATCCGAGAGCAAAGTTAAAGACCGATGGAGGGGTGAAGATTCCAAGAACAAGAGGACAGAATTGCTGGAGGGATTGACAGCAAAGAAGTCCGGAGACGTCTGGAACATGGGACTGATGTCCAGAGATCAAATTGAGAGTTCCGGAATTTTCGGAGTTTGATCACACAGAGCAAGTGCGACCAGAGGGGAGCAAACAGCAGCGGATGGTGCTGAATGAAACCCGGGAATCAACCTGAGGGATTCCGAAGGACCGGAATTGACTCCGGAATGGGAACAAGAACCGGAGTAGACTCCGGGCAAGGGATAAGACCCGGAGACTGTTACGGGCAACGGAACAGGTCGAAGGGAGATGATGAAAATTTTCTGAACACTAAAACAGCATTGCCAAAGTGTTGGCAAAGGCAAATGAAGAGTTTGGAGGCAATTTGAAGCACACATCACCAGCTGTAGTCACCAGATACCGGATATGGCCGATGCAAAGCGATAACGCAACCTAGAGCTGTGATGATGATGTCCAAATTGATCTGAACTCTAACTGATAGAGGTCCGAAATTTTCGGAGGTGCTCAAAGGATAACAGCGAGCACATTGAAGCTCCCAGCTGAAACCTGAGCGTTCCGGAGTTACTGCGGGAACTGCAGCAAGCGACCGGAATTAGGAGTGGTTGAGTTCCAGTGGTCCGGGATCGAAGGACCGGAAAACAACTGGAGTTCAGCTCCGGAAAAACCGGAGTGGAACGAGGAGGTGGAGTATGAGCAATCCAGCTCCAAGGGGTGCCAATGAGTCGAAAAGAAAGGTGTAGAAAACCGGAGTGGTGACGAGAACTCTCCGAAGGCGAGGCGAAAGTTGAGAATGCGGGCTCGGTGGAAGTAATCGGGTTAGGATTCCCCGGTGAGCTCTTATACATTTTGTTCAACGTAGCTGTTGCTGCAAGAGAGATTCAAGTCGATAACCGGAATTTAAAACCAACCAATCGACTGGGCGGGATGAACAGGAGGAAGATGAAAGGGGATAAGAACGTGGACCGGAGGTCAGACGTTCCGGAAGAAACCAATCCGAAGAGCAACAAAGACAAGGTGTTGAGTTGTCGAAGGATGGTGAAGCGGGGATGCTTCGGGGTATATCCGGAGGCATTAGCCAAACCGGAGTGGTGCTCGAGAGGAACAAGGCATGTAGCCGAGATTCCGGAAACGAGCGGAGTGACGACCGGAGGAATTGCGAAAGTCCGGAACAGAGGCGCGGTGGAAAGCTATCGATGAAGATGCTTCCGGTGAGCTCTTATCTGTTCAGGTCAAGCGCCGTGGCAACCAGAATGTCGTCCGGAGCGAGGACAAGGCCTGACAAGCCCTAGAACCGGAAAGAACGCCCGAGGACAAAGTCCGGGATGTGGGCGCTGGCATCAAAGCCACAAGATATCCATAGAAGGATCGGGAACTGGTGGTTGTCGCAAGACATGGCGAAGACAGCAGCCGGAGTGGAACCGGGGCCAACCGGTAAGAGTCCGGACTGTCCTTCCGTAACCGGAAAGGCCATAACAGGATTCAAGCTTTATGCTTGAGGTGTGCGCGCACAGGGTCAAAGAAGATGTGGGGGTAGCGGATTATGTTTGCTTTTCAACCTTGCAGCTCAACGGAGCGCGGGCGGTGACATAGCAAGATCCGGGTTTTCCTGCAAGTTCGGAGACGTCGCAGGGGTGACAAGGGATGCAAGTCCTGTGACTTTTAGTCAACAGGAAATGATCACCACCAGGGTATAGAGTCCGGATAGACCGGAGATGGGTGGGATGTGAACCAGCGGCAAGCTGGTAATATTCCCGTGGTCGTGAGGGTCGTGGGAAAATGGGCCAGACAATAGTCCGGAATCCACCTGGGGCTGCACAGCAGCTACCAGAATGGGTAGAAGTCGTTAGGAATGGACAAATGGAGCAAACAGAGTCTGCAACCACCTGGAACCTCAGAGAGGCGACTGGAGTGGGTAGAAATCGTGGGAGAAGACTCCGGAATGCACTGGAGTGAGTAGGAGTCATGGGAGAAGACTCCAGAGTGCACCGGAGTTCACTCCGGACCGTAGAGGCAACCGGAGTGGATGGAAGTCGTGATAAGGAAGTCCGGAATCCAACCGGAATACACGCGGGGCCACAAGGGCAGCCGGAGTGCAGCGAAGTCGTAAGGGGTCGTGAGGGAATGAGTGGAAATGCAAGGATCAATGGATGTTGATCACCGGAGTTGTTGTCCGGAATCCAGATACACAAGCACAGCGGTGAGAGGACTATCTGCATGCATGATGATACAGCAAGCAGATGAGGCCAGACAGAGGATCCGAAAAATACTGTTATATCGCTGAGCCAAGAGGGAAGGAATACCCGATCATATGACCGGAGCCGGGCTAAGCCGCGAACCGGAGATGAACGGATGTCTAGATCAGCCACTTCTCGGAACACCACAACTCAGCTAGGGTGACCGACTGACTGGCCTCGGGCTGCGAGATGGGGAAGTGTCCTATGCCAAGGTCTGAGTCGTACGAGCTCGAAGATGGCGACGGGACAGGGATAGCCTGGACCGGAGACACAAGAGCATAACCGGTGTTTGTTGGGTAGTCGTCCAGCGCAGTTCCGGTGTGAACCGAAACGGTTGACAGGTAGAAGGAGCGAAGGCAGTGCGCCGGAGCAAACTAGAGGCATATCCAAGACACGGGAGACAACCCGGAGTTGAACCGCAGTTGTTGGTATGGCCGAGCGAGGACTCCGGAGTTGTGACCGGAAACCGGAGTGACCGGAGTGACCGGAGTCACAGCAGGGAACCAGAGGGGGACGGGAGCAAGGCCATAGAGAGGGAGACGTCGAGAGGCAATGACCAGAACCTCAAGAGACGATTGGCAACAGTCCATGAGAGGGAAGCATGGATAACTTTTATTTTTCGGATACTGTACAAGATGTAAAGTACCGGTATTTATACTGGAGACAAGTAATTTGTACAAAAGGGAATAGGTAACATGAGGCAATGTGAAGCAACATGAAATGAAGTGAACCACATGGAAGAAGACACTACCATGCGGCAGAAGATATGAAGTGAGAGAAAGGAATAAATGGGAAGTAAAGAAAGGGGAAAGGTAGAGCATATGGTTTGATAGATGAACGGATGGATAGAAGAGTGATAAGATGTAAGTGCTATGACATCTGCCTTGAGGCAGATGAAGAAGCGATAGGGAATGATGGGATTGTGATGGAAGCACGAAGCATGTGGAAAGACAACGAGGAGAAGTGATGAGAGCGTTGAAACAATAGATGAGAAGTGATAAGGGACGCATAAATGGAAGAGGAGTTAATGAGGCATAATAGCGAACGTTCCGGGGAAGAGTCTGATGACTCCGGTGACTCCGGGTAACTCCGGATTCCGGAGATATGTCCGGAGCGACTGGAACGAGAGCAGGAGTGATGGGGCATAGATGAATAGCGCATAAGTGTACCAGATGTTGGACTGGTATGTTGGTAGTCGAGATGAACGAGTTCCAAGGTACTGGTGTTAAGTGTTGGTGGTTTTGAGAGCTCCGGGTCGCTGGAGTGGACATAGTTGCAAGGAATCATTCCGGAGGACATTGGCAGTCCTTTAGGAGAGTTCCAATGCATAGTGGCAGAGGTCCGAGACGACGTGGGTGAAGTGGAGCTGAACCAAGGAACGTGGAGGACCGGAGTTCGGAGTGATTACATAATCACAGTCCGGAATGTACCAAGGAGTGCGGAGGTGCCACAACCTGTATCACAGTGAAGGACCAGTGCGAAGTACAGGTGGAATGTTCAGGTAGAATGTTCCGGGGCGATATGGATGAACCGCAGAGAACCGGTTGGGGCTGGATGACTAGTCCAGAGGTTCCGGGATTAACCAGGATGACCGGAGGGTGAACGAGGTGAGGAGTGAGGCCGGAGGTGACAAAGATAAGATGAGGTAATGAAGGTGAAGTGGATAATAAGGAGGAAGTACTCAGCAATCCATAATTGGACGAGAGCTATGTATTCCGGGATAGGTCCGGGAACAGGTGAACCGTTAATTGACCAGAGTGAGCTGGAGTGGTGCTGGAGTATTATCGGAGTGGTGCCGGGTCTGATGTAGTGCGTGATTGTGTGTCCGGAGGTGACGGGAGCACAATCAGAGTTGGATTGAGTGCGACCAGAACCGATAAATGGGAAAAAATGAAAGACTGATTTGCACAGACATAACACAAGTATCTAGCAGTGTTATCCATCAATAACAAACTTCAACATAGGTCAAAGCAAGCCAATGGGTGAAATAAAGCGAACAATACTCTTGAACATGCGACTAACCAACACTTGGTTTATTGGATCTCCTCATTGTTGTGTGTGGCTGTGTTCTGCACCTTGCTCTCAGAAACTTCTGTCCCATATCTCCCACCCTCCGTGGCTACAGCGGAAGATTCACTGGAAAAAGGACTGAACAGTGCTTCAAACTCGGATTGCCTTTTTATATGCTCGATTGGGAACCCTATTGTAGGGTTAGCACCACTTAGGTTCCGCAAAAATAGGCTCAAGAATATCTACCCACAATTATAAAGACAACATTGGTACAGAGACAAGTTTACAATGTATATAACAAGTTCAATGAGCAGGGAGGAGGGCACACTCTGTTCTCAGTGCCGAACTCAGAGCTGCAGACTCTGAGTTCGGCACTGAGAACAGAGTGCGTGATACGTAGAAGAATAAGATCAGAGGGTGAGGATGGTAGGGGCGAGAATACAGTCCAGATATTGCTGGAAATGCGGTCAGAGAGTTATATATAATTGGAAGAAAATGCATACCGAGGAACAGTGTAAGGCAAGATTTTCGGGGCGCATTGCACGCAATTCATGTGCGAGGATCGAATGTAAATGGTGCTGAAATGCGGTAAGAGGATGTAGGTATATATAATTGGTGAGAATACATACATAACAGCGCGAAAGGCAAGGTTGTAGGCAAAATGTGCACATATCGGAGAGCTGTAGCAGCGTCAGGAGATGTAGGCACTTGAAAATAAAGCTGACTGAGAGAACTTGTCTATGAAACCTGTGGGAGGGCTAGAGGTATATATTCACGTTGTACCTGAAGAGTAGTCACCGTCTATTGATGACACTGGGTAGCACATACCAAGATTTTGAGTCACTTCAGAGGAAGTTAGAGTGCGAGAGTTGGAAAGAGATATGCTCACCATTTATGAGCCTTGGAGGACAGGATGGATCCAACTGCGGTGAAGCTGGAGTGACACAGGGGGCAAATATACCCGCACTTGTCATAACCGCAACCAACGCGCAACCTGCACGCACTCGTTGCGCACTTGCACCGTCCTTGCAGATTATTATGTAATGCAGTCATGCACCCGTGCATGGGTTCGATTCCGAGGAGAGACATCCCTTTAATCCTCCATGCCATTACACATAATAAGTCAGAACGAGTGTGCTCTTGATTGCACTTCACGATAAATGCATGCAGGGAAAGGTATGTGTCTGTGTTAGCCAGATTTCAGCCCTAGACAAGTAGCTGATATTCTTTTGAAGTTTATTACTGTCCGGCCTTTATTTACAAGTACTACTAATCACACTTCTTAGAACCACAATTGAGCTCGGAATTTTAGATCTTGTCAACAAGCCAAGTACTCAGTTTCTCTTCTATTATTCTGCAAAAAGGGGTGTGCAGGCCCAGGAATACCCTGCTAAAATCTGTTTTCAGAGGGTGTGCTTGACATGTGTCCCTCGAGGTACCCTTTTAGATAATTTAAAAACATATGGCCTCTGTTCTGTCCCTCTGTTCTGTCCTTGCACTGTGCAATTCTGAAGAGTACCCTGTATTCTATATATTTGTGGTAATTTTGTACACAACTCCTAACACATCATCCTCCCGGCAGATGAGAATTAAATCTCGCAGTTAATTATCTCCAGGTCAATAACCATTGCACTGGATTTTTCTCATATCCCATGGTACTGTAATTATACACATACTTGCAGTGAAAATGATGGCATTGCCGGGAATTGAACCCATGCGTGGATCTATGACTGTATTACATAATAATCTCCAAGGACGGAGCGAATGCGCAACGAGTGCGCCAGGTTGCGCGTTGGTTGCGGCTATGACAAGTGCGGGTATAATTGCCCCCTGTGTGATGTATATGGACTTGCTTTGTACCTGAAGCGTAGTCACTGTCAATTCAGAATACAAAGAGACACATACTGAAACTTTGAGTCAACTTGCACTTCGAACACGGTGAGAGGTGGGTGAAAATTGCGAAAGGATGTACATACCATTGCAAAAAGGTGAGGGAGATAGAAACAGATGGACCACTGGACCAGTGTGCGTATGACAGCTGGACCGTGAAGGGTTTGCCGAGATTGGCATGCCACCACAACAAGCATGGGACCGATGCGCGTATGACATCTGGACCGTGAAGAGTTTTGCCGAGACTGGCATGCCACCACAACAGGCATTGGACCGATGCGCGTATGACATCTGAACCATGAAGAGTTTCACCAAAATTGGCTTGCCACTACAACAGGCAACTCCATGTACCTCAACACCCTTGCGGGTGGCACGGACAACTCATGGAGAAGAGACCATCAAACCCAATAAATATACCCCCAGAACCCATATAAATGAAGCCCCCGAACCCACAAAAACAAGCAGTGAAGCGAAGAGAAAGATTGCGAGCTACATTGTAACCCAGCCTGGACTGCACTCTTCATCTGTGGAAGCGGGAGAGAGCCCACTGTGCAATACCACAGATGAAGAAGGAGGACCCCTGCACTGGTGAGTGCCCACGGTGCAGTATAGAACAACAGTTTGAATGTGGGTGGCCAGCCCACAAACAGGGACTGCGATGAGGCGTGGTGGACAGCACAGCAGCACAGGAGCAGGCATAGAACAAAATGGAAAATAAGGTACTGAACACATACCAGATCACATGAGGGTTGAAGACTACGAGAAGTGGTGAGGAACAGAGATGATGGTGGTTGTGAAGAAGGAGAGTTACGTTGATTTTGATGGTAACACTTGGCTTTATGATAGATCAATGTTGATACATCTTTGTGCTGTCGATCAGAATCGGTGTTCCGCATTCAGTGTTATAGGCCATCACCAAAAGCGAAAGCGGGGATGTGCTAATAATCTGTCGTCTGAGGCTTCAACTGTTCTCCCTGTTCTCAAAGTGTTAAATTACTATCAAACCGAAACAATGTGTGATCAGTAAGTATGGGGTTCTTTGTTCGAACTGAAGCTCTAGAACAGATTTCAATGGGATGTTAGCATACCACCACAGTCTGATATTCCGCCCTTCAACGAATTATATGAGATTCAGCAAAGAAATGTCTTCGTTTACTGTGTGCTGAAAGGGCCCTATCCACTTCCAAGAATCCAATTGATTTCAAAACAAGATTGGACTTTGAGGTCTCGGGTCCATAAACCAGTTATTTCATTTGGTTGTCCCGTGGAGTTCTTTTAAAATTTATTAGACAAAGTTTAGTAATAGGATCACCCCGACAGTGGTTTCTAGCATGTATGTATGAGGTGGAGACCTAAATTTGGTGTCTGGGGGGTTCTAGTTTCACCCTAAACAGTCTCTGGCTTCATGAAATTTCCGCCCCGGAAATACAAAATCGTTGAGCTATATGCGGCGAGCTGTCTAAACTGCCGTAGCTGGTGCTGAAGACACAGCGAAGCCGAGACCCGTCGATCTCCTTGTAAGATGGCTGAGCGTAGGTGGATTAATGTCCCTCGGCAGTGTCATGCGAGCCGACCGGCTCACACAGCTGTCAGCGAGCCGGAGATGCCGGAGAGGTCTATCTCGCCATTGAATGCAGAGATACTCCTTGTTGCTGTTACCGACTTCTGATATTGCCTTTCACTTGGTCCATTCTGTCGCACCCCGCTTTGGGTGCAGCCATAATTTAGGTGATCCAGAACAAATGCCCCGAGTACCCAAGTCATCGGGGAAGGGTAATCTAACCAGAAAGGATGTTGGTGCGGCGGATGAAATCAAGATCTTTGAAGAATCCCGGACCAGAGCAGGTTATCTTACCCAGAGAGCCCACATTGTTTCTGCATCCGAGAGGTTCAAATCCCCATCTAAGTCACCTACCAAAGCATCTCGTTCTCGAGTACAATTGCCTAGTCCTCCACGCGTAGATGGCTTGGCACATGAAGACCTCACATCACGGGTGAGAACCCTTGGTCGATTACGAAAGAAAGGAAAGGTTCATCTGATTTATTTTGGTTTCAAAATTCAAATTAATGTTTTAACCAAGACCTCAAATGATTACATGCGGGATTGGAAAAGAGATCATCGAGCCGAGTACCTCAAGCGTATTGTAAACCTCGAAGCATTTCCGATGCCTGGTCCACTTTGCAAACGCTGTAACAAGGCTCCCGGGCTCTTCCGCTGTGATCACTGCACTGGCCGTTCCATCTGGTGTGAGAGCTGCTGTGTTATGATTCATCAGACTTCGCCATTCCACTACCCAAAGAAATGGAATGGAAAGTGCTTCAAGAAAGTGGACTTGGACACCCTGGGCTTAACACTTTTTCTGGGTCATGGAGGTGATCCCTGCCCTTTGCTGCTTGTGGTACACACAGTTGACAATGATGGCGACATTGAAATGGAGGTGCCGTTGGATGACCCAGAAACAGATGGATGGGAGGACGAAATCCGGACCGGATTTATTGGAGATCGCATGCAGTTTGTGGACACAACTGGAATATTTTCACGCCGTATACGGTGGTGCCGTTGTGCGGATGAGCATGGCAATGTTGTGCACCCCGATTTACAGCTTCTGGATGCTTGTATATACCCTGCTACATCGGATCGGCCCACAACAGCATTCACCTTCAACGTTCTGGATGAATTCATGGTTGATGCGCTGGAATGCAAAACCGCAGCTTTCACTTTTGTGGCAAAGTTACGTCGATTGACAAACCCTCTCTTTCCATCATCTACGCCGGTGTGTCAATATGAATTTATGGTCATCGGAAATCTGAGAGACCTGCACAGGATATCTATCCAGCTCTCATGCGATGCTCGCGCCAGTATCGCAACCTGAAAAATATTATCCGTGCCGGTCTTGCACACGATATAGATCGAGTTCGTACCCCAGGAGACCTGGGACTCTTTTGCGTTACTTGCCCTCAAGTTGGAAAGAATGTGTCTGCAGCTGAAGTGGTGGCATCGAAAAACCCGTATGTTCATTTCTTCTGTCCTAAGCAGTTATCTCAAACAACATCAGGGAGCTATATCGACCACAAGTCGTAACTGATGGCAACTTCAAGCTAGATAATCTTAAAATGCGGAACCCTGGCGATGATGTCCGACTTAGCGATGGGGAAATGTTCTTTGTGGGATCAGTTAGATATGATGAGCATGTGCGGACCACTCCCGAGAAAAAACAGGTGCCTAGGAGGACTCAATCCTTCAAATTGAGACGAGCTCACACTAGCTGCCAGCGTTCAAGTTGCAATAACCACCGTGCCGTCAACGAAACTAATACAAAGCGAAAGGATGTGGATTCCACCGGGATTGGTGCATGTGCTTGCGCACGGCATGGGTGCTTTTACCCACATTCCGTTGTGGGCTTCAAGGTCGGAGAGAAGTATGACTCAAGATTCTTCCTCTCCACAGTATTATTGATGAGCAACGTAGGCAGGTTAATATTGACTATGCCATTTCTGAGGTCCTTTGTCGACTTCCGCCGGAAATCAAACAAACACTGTTAATTTACGACATCTCATGCCAATGGATCCTACACTGGATCGAACGTTTTCAAAAAGGGCAATATCTCTTTTATCGCAAGGATCTCGAACTGCTTGCAGCTGTGGGGAAGTTCCACCTGGGAGCCCACGTTTTGGAATGCTTTTGGGAGTTCTCGCTGAACTTCATAGAGGGATCAGGCCAGGTTGACGGAGAGATTCTTGAGACATTGTGGGCTTCTTTGGATAAAGTTGTCGGAAGCACACGAAGCATGTCTCGTGCGCACCGACAGGAGGTTCTTGATGATTACATGAACGATTCAAATTGGAAAAAGATGTGCGGAGCCGGTATGTGCACACAGATGATACCAGTGTTGGGTCAACTCAAAGATACATAGTTGCAGCATTGGTTGGGAAGATGGATCGTGCAAATGAGGGCTTTGATACCACGCAAGAAGCCTTCCAAGAACTTTCGCAGCGGGTTGGACCCGAGTTCATTGAAAAGTGGGAACAAGAGGAACGTGCAGCCCTAGCACCAGGTGGCATTGGGCGAAGGATATACAGGGCAGAAACAGCAAAAGGTAATTAATTCCCCCAATCCAGTTTCATGGCGAGACTAATATTGCTGTTCGAGAACCTGGGCTTGATGAGGTTTGTCATCAACTTACAGCTGAAGAGCAGAAATCCAAGGGACAGCTGTCGGGCTCAGTGGCACTAATCACTGAAGGCCTGAATATTGAGCAAGCACAGTATGTCATGTATCACTGTTTCCGATTCTGTAATCCAGAGCTTCTCAGGTGCCATCTCCGAAAATATGTGGTATCTCTCGGCCGGCATCCAACTGCAGCTCAGAAAAGGAATATCATTGTAAAACAAGATAATCTTCAGAAGCGATACACCAAATTCGAGAAATCAATGACATCTTTCATCCGCAAGCACAACCGAGATGAAACTAGTGATGGGGAGCTTTCCACAGAAAGTGAAGGAGAAGAGGAGGAGGAGTCAGATCATGAGGGGACTATAGTTGACATGTCGGAATCGGAGGATGAAGGTCATGATTGGGAAGATGCATCCGACAACATCACGGCAACCGGCACTCAAACGATGCGACTCTCTCTCCCTTCAAATCTGGAACAAGCCCGCCTTACTCACGAGCTCCGGATGACACTCCAGAGTCAGGAGACAATAATGCGGGAGGGCCAGATCAATGATGCTCTCCGGAAACTCCGGTTGGCTTTGGGAGCGAAGGCATGGAGATTGCGAAATGATGTGCGGGACGCCCGTGGCGGAAAGGGAAAGACTCGTGCATGGGATGGGGTGAAAAGCAAGGATACAGAGGTGCGGAGACATGTTCAGATATACACACAGGCAGTAGCCGCACTTCGTCGGATGGGTGCTGGGGCTGGATGGAAGCCGATTACGAAGAAAGACCTCATGATGTCCGGTGATATCACTGAGGCAAATCGAACAGGGCAACGTTCAAGCACACTTCCATGGTTCTGGCGCCTGGAAGATGGAGGAGCGTTAGGGGAAATGGAGGCTAGTAGTGAGATGACTGAATGTAAGACCTCATTGCACTCCTTGAATGTTAACCTAATCTTTTTCTAGTTTACCGTGTAAATTGGTTGCGAGCTAAGGCCCGTGTAGCACGTTGGGGAGAAGAGAAGGCCATTGTCTCAAATGAGATGCAATGGACGGTCAAGTCTTTCCAATTTCTGGGCGATGAATGGGCCAAGCGGGTGACAAATGCGGGTGTTGATGAGCAAGGACTTCGGGCATATGCTGAAAAGCAGGTGGACACATGGCACAACTTTGCAGGGCATGCAGAAGCCGTGTTTCAATCGGCACAAGGGACACCAAAAAGGGATCGATGGAGGAAAAGAGGCCCCGAGCCAATGTCATCTACAGCTTCCTGATGTTATTCAGAATTTGCCATTGGTTTTTTCGACCAGAATGTGCAAAGCAAAATCAAATATCCTTGTCTGCACTTCTATAGAGTTTCATCATGTCAACACTGGCCGAGTTGGTTCAATTGGTTCGAAGTATATTGCCTCATACTCAGCGGGCTTGGGTTCAATCCACGACCAGTCCTTTTTTGTTTTATTTACATTTTTTGCTGTAAGTAAGTTTGGCCGATTGTAACACCCAAGGGCCAATATAATATTATGCTACCATCGGCCTATGGTGGGCTTTTAGGCGGGGAAATATTACTCCTGGAGCAGCCAAGCTCTGCTCATTAGCCTACAGGATATTACACAAACTATTGGGCCGACCACAACGGCCAAGGCAGGAAATCTTCTGCACATTATTCCACTGATTGGCCAATGGTGGGCTTGTAGATGAATAAATATTATCCCTGAGAGCATCCAAGCTCTGATCCTCAGTACACATAATATTATACAGACCGGTGGGCTGACCACAGTGGCCTAGGCAAGAATGATATTCTGCACATTATTCTAGTGATTGGCTGATGGTGGGATTATAGGTGGCGGAATATTATTCATCTTCACAGCTGAGACCCGTTTCTGTGCATGCAGAATATTATACAAACTGTTGGGCCGACCACAGTGACCCAGGCAGGAATGATATTCTGCACATTATTCTACTGATCAGCTGATGGTGGGACTGCAGGTGAAGTTTTATTATTCACCTTTACAGGCGAGACCTGTTTCCGTGCACACAGAATATTATACAAACCGATGGGCCAGTGGTGGGTTTAGAGGTGGGGAAATATTATGCACTTCGTCAGCCAAAGTCTGCTCCCTGGCACACAAAATATTATACAAACCGTTGGGCAGACCATGCTGACCCAGGTCAGAATAATATTCTGTGCATTATTCCACCAATGGGCTGACAGTGGGTTTGTAGGTGGGGGAATATTATTCCTCGGGCCAGCCAAGACCTGCCACTGTGCATACAGAATATTACCACAGTTGTTCGGCCAACCACAGGTGACCCAGGTGGGAATAATATTCTGCCCAGTGAGGCTACTGGTGGGCCGATGGCAAGTTTGTGAGGAGCAGAATATTTACATCAGCTCAAACCAGCGGTGGAAGCCCCAGAATATTATCACTCCCGGTTTATGCGGCACCTACAGTACACTATAGCTCTTTCTTGGTAGCTAGGAAGAATAATATTATATTTGGCTCCCAATAATATTATTATTGCCCTAGTGCTTGGGGTTCAGCCAGGAATCCGCCGGACATCGGAGGCTCCATGAGTGTAGGGATTAATCATACGTAGGGGACCTACACTTTAGGTCATTGTGGACTGCAGGCACTGGAACCCGGATGTTCAGCTGAACGCCACCATTAACAGGTGGATTGCCTGCTGTTTGATTTCGAATTGGAGCACGCGCCTGGAATAACGCACGCCCCAGATGGACTTTCGCGTCGAAAACCATCTCCCGACGACCCGGAGGAGGACGATGATGTCGAAGAATGGATCGACAGAGCTTGCGGATTCGCGATTCACGTCATGAATTGGAGCCAAGTGCGGCGATCTTCTCTTCTCGAGACAATTTCGGCCTCCCGACTACTCGTAAAGGGGCGAAATCTCGGTCACGTGTTCGCGGACAGACGCGTAAAGCCATCAAATCAACCCCCCCCCCCAACTTGATACCACCCTCAAACTCAACCTACTAACCAATGAACAATTAGCCCCGCCCCAGAACACCTCAACAACGAAATAACCATACCTCAACCCGAAACCCAAAGTAAACTTTGAGAGCATCCCCGAGATGCCCGAGGTCAAGTTCTACTCGATGAATTAGGTAGGCGATCGCGAGGGCGCACGTACCTACTGACCATTCAGACGAACGCTCGTAGGGGAAAATGAAGGTTGTGTAAGAGTTGGATATATGGAGTTTAATGTCGAATGGTTAGTTGAATATATTGTGTATGTAGATGCGAGCTTACCTGGAGTCAAATGAGTATGGTCTGAGTCTTCGAGTCAAATGAAATGAACCGGAAGGTTACAGCCAACGATAGTACCGAAGGCGCAGATCAAAAATTTCCAATTTTAGAGATTTTTGATTCGGTTGAAAGAATTACCCATTGCTCCCTCAATACTACACCGTTCGACTTGTAAGTAGGCTAGAAATGACAGGCTAATTCATGCGCAATTAATCATAGAGCTGAAAAAAAAACGAAATTATTTTATTTTGGATAAGCTCGCAATTCGGGCTTGGTCCACGGTAAGTTCGCGCTGGTAGTGCCATATCACATCCAATTGGGCCCAATTCATGGAAGGACTATTCAGGTCATGTTTCGACGAGCGCCATAGACGTAAAACAGCAGATATACCACCCAATAGTTTTAAAACCGGACCACGGGGATTCAACAGTGAGAATGTAAAAAATTGTGTATTGACTAGAGGACTCGATCTCAGCCGTGAAACCCACCCAGTAGAGAACCTTAGGTATGTATCCAGCTTGAATACATGCCCAAAACAATGTAATACACATCCCGAATCCCTAATTAGAAAGGACAGACTGGTTGACTGGATTGTTAGCGTGGACTCGGAAGAAGTGTCGAATGGATTCCACTCACCGATGACCTCGTTCGAAGGCAACTGGCAGAGTACGCCGAGCTCTACGGCGAGCACTACTCTTTGATGTGCTGGTATTATGATTGATCTTACAGCAGGAGCAGGGAGAAGAACAACTTCAGCGCAGTTCATAGGACTCAGAGGCGGGAAGGCCCACTTGTTTTGTTGGAACATCTTTGGTTGCCTCTGGAGAGGGAGAAGACGAGCAGAGAGGGCCATTTATTCCTTTACTGGCATCCAGGGGATGTTGTGGAATGATAGGAAACATAATCTACAGCGAGTGCGCGTCAGTGAAAGATTCAACGGATTAATTTCACCCAAGATTCAACCTCTTGATGCAAGCAAGTTGTACAACACACCTTGGGTTCTTTCTGCTCAAGGGCACAGTACAGAAATCGGATGCTTGAGGAGGGAAGAAACGACGACGCGCATCCAATGATGCGGAGGGAGTGCGGACTCGGAGATCGGTATGCTGTGACTGCGTGATGATGGAACGCGACGCGACGCGTCTAATTAGGGATTCGGGATGTGTATTACATTGTTTTGGGTATGTATTCAAGCTGGATACATACCTAAGGTTCTCTACTGGGTGGGTTTCATGGCTGAGATTGAGTCCTCTAGTCAATACACAATTTTTAACATTCTCACTGTTGAATCCCCGTGGTCCGGTTTAAAGCTATTGGGTGGTATATCTGCTCTTTTACGTCTATGGCGCTCATCAAAACATGACCTGAATAGTCCTTCCAAAAGTTGGGCCCAATTGGATGTGATATGGCACTACCAGCGCGAACTTACCGTGGACCAAGCCCGAATTGCGAGCTTATCCAAAATAAAATAATTTCGTTTTTTTCAGCTCTATGACTAATTACCCATGAATTAGCCTGTCATTTCTAGCCTACTTACAAGTCGAACGGTGTAGTATTGAGGGAGCAATGGGTAATTCTTTCAACCGAATCAAAAATCTCTAAAATTGGAAATCTTTGATCCGCGCCTTCGGTACTGTCGTTGGCTGTAAAATAAAAAAATAAAAAAAGCTCAGTATGAGATGCAGGATACGTTGCAAGAGTTGTTTGACGAGTGTGTTGTGAGTTTGGAGAAGGAAACCCAAGTACGACCAGGGTTCGTATCAGTATAAGTTTGCGGAGTCTCAGTATCTTATTGCAGAAGTCTTCGTATGTTATGTAATATATAAGTGGCAATTATATGAAGTTGAGGGTTTCCGTATGAATTGAGGAACCTTGGTTCAGGTGCAAGTTCTCGTATGAACTCACCATATGATTTACGTACGTATTCAAAATTTCCTTATGAGTGTAACATGTTTTGAGGAATTCTTATGATCTGATCAGGTGGTCCGGCCCCAACTCCTGAAATTGGGCAGGCCATCCACCCGCCGTCCCATACGACGTTGGGGCCATGCCACCGTGGCCCCCCGCTACAGTGGCATCTCATCGAGTGCTAGTGGGTGTTCGGAGCAAGATGTGGGAGTTGGCCATGTTTGACTGCGACCCTCCCGACCCAGCGGAACACCATGCGACACGTCGGGGAACTCGGGCGAAAGTGACCACGCGTCAAAGGGGTAAAAGAGGACAGGGACAACTTGAGCTGGCCCCAGTCCCTTGTCTCTGTTAACACAGCCATGGCCCACTGAGATGCTTTTAATTCCAATTTCCACAAAAATTTCCAACTATGTACCTCCGAATTATTGCTCCTAAGGCCCGCAACACCTAAATTGCAAATCTGTCTGCCCTATGCAAATCTTTCCACCCTCACTCTTCCCTACCTAAATCCTTGAAGGATCTGGATCAACCTACAATGAGTAGTCCAAGTTGCAGTTCTCGGACATTTCCTTGAGAAACAACCAGTCACCCAGCATAATTTTGCCAGATAAGATCATAGAGAAAGCTGTATCAGTGCCTCACATACTGTAGAATATCCCTGTATTTTTTTGGGGCGACGATGGAGACAGGACACCAGTTCTCACTTTGCTCACGGGGTTCAAAGGCGTGTACAGCCACGTCAATCGTGGCTGTGCATTGACGTGGCTGTGCAACTTCTTTGCCTTTCTTCAAGCAACCTGCGACACTCTCCATGGTCCGGCCTTTGCAGTACCCTTGCTTTAGGGAAACAATTCACTCTGCTAGTCTCTACTTCATTTGAAATCTGCAGGAATCCTCTCCCAATACATAACCCTGACCCTGTCACTTTGAGACATGACATGTCTCGCTGCGAATTGACCCCACGTTCTCATTCCGGGCTTGAAATATATTATCACTACCTTCTAGATGGTTGGCCCAATCTGTTCTGACAGGTCGGAAGCCGACCCTGTGAGGGGACTGATGGAAAAGGCGTACCCACCTAATTGCAATCACTTGTCCCGAGAATCTCTTCGTCCTTTCTTGGTCCTGCCCCAACCCCGGACCATGGAGGTTAAGAACACCATCCTTTCAAGTTCTGCCCTATGCAACGTCTATGGGAGCCCCCAATCCTTCACGGTATGTATGTTATTTTTTACCGCTTTCTTTTGTTGAATTGCACTGAATTTCAGGCAGTTCTTGTGGATTTCTCGCCCGCCTGGGACAAAAACCACCCCAGTATATCTTTGACAATGCCCTCGGTAGTTGGAGCTTACAGAACGCGCACTGGGTCCACACGAGGCGTTGATTCCAGTGGTAGGCTATTTCCCCGGAATTCCAGTATATCTCGCCCGCCGCTAGGCTAGCGGGAATCATTCAATTCATTCAATCTGCCTAGACCATAGGACTTCCCCCACACCACACTGGTTCATCTGAGGCCGCTGAACGCGAGAGATGTCCACACGGGGCTCCGGGTAGATATCATTCTTTTTTTCGAAACTAAGTTACATTGAACTCTAGACTCAATCCTTGTCTCTCACTGACGCTTGCGACCCTTAAGACCTCCATAAAGGGGAATTCAGTCGTTTGAGTTGCCGAACCGAGTTCGGATGAGGTGCCGATTCCCCCGGTGGGTCATTTGCGGTCATTTCTCGAATCTTGTTTAACACTAACTCTTGTACCTTCAACGTGGAGCAGCGCTGGAGAGCGCGGTTTGCCTGAGACATCTTACCTCCTCGATTCACCTTTTTTGAGCTCCATATACACGTCTCTTCATCTCCCACACATTTTGTTGCAACGGCGATGCTATCTATTTCTTGAACACCAGCCCATCGTGAACTCGGGTACATATCCGGCCCACTTATTTCTCGAACTTATGTTCCATACCCATTCCCTACTCTACAGCAGACTTGAGAGGCATGACGGGATTGGTCGAAGAGAGAGGCAAGCCAGAAGTGATGGGATCAAATCAGTCAAACGGAAACAAGCCCTGCAAAGTCGAGGTTATTAAACGGGGTCCTGCGGTCCAAAATGCCCAGAAATATTCACAGATGTTGGGGAGGATGGTGTGGATGTAGGATAAATCTTTTGAAGTAAACCTCTCCCGGAAGATAAAAGTGGACGTCCAGTGATTCCAGTTTGTTGAGACTGAACGCGGAGTGATGGGAAACAAAATGGGTAAACAAAAACAAGTGATCTGAAGTCGATGTTATTAACAGAGTTTCTGAACTACAAAACCCTCAAGGATATTTGCAGAGCCTGAAAAACATAAGATGATTACAGTTTAAATCTCTCAACCCGAACTTCTTCGAACACCGTACCTCTAGGTTTCACTCACATGACCTAGTCCGAAAGCAGCAAGTTGTAGTTCGTAGTCTCAAGTCTCAAGTCATTACTCAACCCAGGGGAGTTGCTGGATTCTGGGGCTGAGACTCCGAACCCCATTTCACTTGAACTGTGGGCAAGCCATGGCAAACCATGGTTACCTTGGGGCCCACAGTTGATGCCCTCGGAAAATCTATTTGTCATCTGTTCAGAGGGAAAGGCCTGCACTGTTTTCTGAGTTGGGGATTGTGCAGGTGGTAATAAAATGTGCACAGTATGCTCCCATCAATCAAAGAGCACTTGCATGTGTCCGCACTGGGTCCGTTGAGGAAATGTAGTCAACTTTCGTGTGTCAAGCTGAGTGTAGGGATGGTCACCGTCCCGCAAGCGGGCACGGCCGTCAAAAATGCGGCCGTCTATTTGATGGTTTTCGACCTAATACGGGACGGTACTGCAAAAAGCCGGTCGTCAATCGCAAATTAACGGGGCGGCGGCGCGATCAATTATACCCTCTGACTCTCAAATCAAGGTATTGTCAAGTGTACATCTGCCGGTGAGTATCCCAAAACTAACCAGAAATGTTTTCAAGCCCTGACTTTGGCTCCCGAACAAGTTTCAACCATGGTTGAAAAGACTTGATTGGGTGCACGTGAGCAGTTATTGGTTGAAATGCTTTTTTACTTGCAGTGGAGGCCACCAGCGGGGGATCGGCAGTTGCTAAGCTTTTCATGAAGGCTGGAAAGTCATTTCCTTCGAATTTGGACAAGATTTACCGCAAAAGAACTCGATACGCGCCAAAAAGCCGTCTGCGGCCGTACACGGCCGCCCGTCCCTGTCCCGTGCGTAGCTTTGGCCACAGGCTTGACGGGGCGGGACGGCACCCCGCTTACGGGCCCCGTCCGAGCCGTAAAGACGGCGACGGCGACCATCCCTAGCTGAGTGTGCATCCTCAAGGCTGCCTTCCGTCGTGTTAAAAGCACACGACTGTATGCAACCAATTTTAGGCCATTCTTTATATTGCCCTGAGCCCTCTCAAATATTTCTAAGGTATATTTACCTTTACTGAACCGTCCTCATAACCCTCGCAAGACATGTGATGTGAAATAAAGAAAATATGTTCTGCCTTATTTTTTTGGCTACTAATAATTATTTTCAACTGAATACCGTCGAGAGAGAGAGGCTGTTGCTGACTGTGGTGGAAAGATCACCCCTTTTGGGAAACCATGGTCCCAATCGCACACGTAATATTGCGTACAGTTTGGCCGGAATACGGTTCCAAGGGTCAAATGTAATGGCTGTGAAGTAGAAATCTATGAACATGATCCAGATACGGTGGTCTAGTGTGTCAGAAAAAATATAAGGAGTAGTAGAGCCAGGAAAAGCTAGATCTTGGACCTAGAACCTGACACAAAATGCGGGAATAAATGACGATAAATAATGCCGTAGATGATAATTCAATGGCAATTCCCAATTATTCTGAGTTCAACTGCATAGTGGGCTATATAGGTAGCGAACTGGATTCCTGGGGGAAAAAAATGAAGTACAGACTTTTTGCCTGCAGATTTGTTGCAGATGATGTATTTGGGTAAGAAAACACTAACTGTGTTTATGGCACGCCACCGGACACATTTACTGCAGAGGTTGAAGGCGTGCGCCGATGCCGCGTCAATTTGCCCGTTAGGCCGCGCCACTGCTGCGCCGGTCCGCCCCGCCCCGCGTCATTTTTACCATGCCCGCTCGCATCACTCGCATCAAAAAACGTGGTTGACACATGTCACTCTCGCTCTCTCCCTCCATCTTCCTTCAAAAATGCGTGCCTGAAATTCATCGGTCCACTCTTGTGCTCAAGAGGAGAAACTTAGTTGGACCACTGTTGTGCTCCTGACAAGGTTTCTCAATTGACTCAGAATCCATCAAGATCGCGGGAGCAGCTATTCCCTAACTTAGTCGGACCACTGTTGTGCTCTTGACAACGTTTCTGGAGGACCTGACTCGGACATCGGCATCCATAGTTGTTCTCTCTGACTTAGTCGGACCACTATTGTGCTCCTGACAATGTTTCTCAACGACCGGATTCGAAATCCAGCCCTATCGATAGCTGTTTCCCTGCCTCGAAGTCGGACCACTATTGTGCTCCTGACGATGAGAAATCAACCCGGACCCTCCTGAAGAAGTTTCTCAATCCCAACAACGTAGGTTCATTTCGTCTCTTATCACTGCCCTTTCCGTCGATTATTCTATAGATTCTTAACCTCTGCTTTTTTAGGAAGATAGTTCCTACCTATGCTTCAACATACCTTGACCTCAAGACTGAAATTACCCCTTTGATCCGAGGTACCTCTATTTGGAGCCATGTATGTTCGACTAACCGTTCAATGTTCAGGTTCAACTCAACAAACCCTGACTAACCTTCATGCACTTGAAATATTCTTCTGAAGGTCCTTTGGTATGTGGTGGTACACCATCCTACACTTCCGTTCATTAATTTCCCGCCCAGAATTTGAACTCGGGCGTTTCAGACATGTGTTGAACCTCAAAATTTTCATTGTACTTGGATTTGATGTATGTTCTATTTCTTCATTGAGTTATTCTACAAGGGTTATCAATTGTTTGGGGATTCAGCTTGACGATGTCGAGCTCACTGTTTTGTCGAAGCTCATTCAACTCGTGAGTATTATTCAATCTTTGATTCAATTCATTTCAACGTTCAACTGCGCTTCATCAATCCATGAGTTCGTTCCTTCGATACTAGGCCCTAAGTTCCACGATACACAGGTTTTGAACCTACTCAGAATCAATGTTAGTCTTGCTTTACTTTCAAGCTGCCTCTCATTGGACTAACCTTTGATTGAATTAATTCTACAGCCATCCAACGACTCTAGCCTGGCTCTAATTCCATAGCCATCCAAGGATTATAAGGCTTTTAGTTTCAACATACTATCAGTGAGTTCCACTTGGTTTAAATTTGTTGAACTGTACTAACTTGCATTTCACCTTCAAGCCCAGCCCCGCTTGATTCAGTGCCCGTGCTTTTATCTGGACTTCAGATCTCGGTGCATAACATTCGAACTCAGGCTTGGTTTCGGATCGGTGGGTACCCAAGATTTATCGGGTTTATATTAAATTAAATCCATCCATTGGAGGGCGAGCCCTTCGACCTCGGACAAATGTTTCGACACTGGACGGCTAGTCCATCCATGGACTGACTTGAATTTTGCCCTGATATGGCACGCACCAGTTTACCGGTGCACATCGGGCGGCACGTCCCATGCTTCCTCCCGCTGCCGGCGTACCAACACCGAGTATCATATCATGAGGAGTGTTAGTGTATATTATGGATGATCGAGCACGGAGGGCGGCAAGGAAGACGGATAGGAAGATGCTGGAGGTGTATGCGAAGAGATAGGGGGGACGGGGAATGACTTGAGCTTTAATTAGGGTGCATTACTTCGTTTTTACTCCCTACCCGCCCTGCGTTCCGCCTGAATTCTTTGAAATACTAAAACACCTCCCAGTCCTCCCCACCTCCACGATCTCCCACGATCCCGTCACCTCCATCGTCGTTGACAGCTTCCTCGCGCGCAACCTCGATATGCTCAAAATGATTTTGTGGCGAAGGAGGGTGAGTGTTTATTCACCCTTTTTTCTGTTTTTTTTTTTTCGTTGTGTGGGCAGGCCGGGTGGAGCGGTGGGAGTGCAGGGCGTGGTGTGGGCAATGGGAAGCACTTTGATTTGGCGGCGTACTACACATTGCATGTGCGTGTCATCGTGCTCGCGCCCCCAGCATTTGTTTGTCATGTGTGGAGTGAAGCCCGCATTGTTGTCTTGCAGTGTGCGTCGCCGTTGCTTGTACGCTGCATTCTTGCATCCAGTCTTGCATCCAGTATCGGATGCGCTCGTGTGGGGTTTCCATTCTTTTCATTTTCCACAGATGGGAGCGGTTCGTTGACGTTACTCTGGTGTACATGGTAGTACTAGAGTAGTACACCCAACTCCTGCGCTGAGCGTCATATGTTGTACCTTGTACTGCCTATTCCTGTGGCACGGGATTTTTGTTTTTGATGCTTTCTTGCTGGGAGCGAAAAGACAGCTCACGCGTTGCATGCCATACGTCGTACTCATCCAGAGTTTCTCTTTCTTTCACTGTTCTTTTTTCCTTTTAGCGCGCACGGACTGCACCCTTCCTTGTGCGGAGGAAGACGACCGAGTGTGGTTGTTTTCTTCGAGCGTGGTGGTGGGCGATGGAAGCGCAGTGTACTGCACAATGCGAGCTTGATGAGCTGCACACCTGCGTCGTGCATCGTAAGTACGTTGCAGACAGACATGTACATTGCCACAGTGTACACATTCGTCATATGATGACGCACACCACCGGTTCACCCCAACAGCTGTCAAATTTTGAGTTTGAATCGTGTGTGCTCAGCCAAAACATGTTTGGTGCAGGGGGTGCCAGGTGGGCAGAGTGCCGCTGGTCAACAACGCTTACAGGTAAAATCTAGGTGCAGATCTTGAGGAGACCTCGGTGTTGTGCCAGCTACGACAATTTTGGAGGTGTATGCTGCGAGCACGGTTCAGATAGGTCTTCCATTTTGTTTTTGTTTATTTGATTTGTGTCCGTGCTGGGTTTCGTGACTGTGCACCCCACCACAACATGTTAAATACCGAATACCTCTGGTGCAGTACTACTGTAGACACATACGGCCACTGAACATCTGCAGCTACTGTTCCTTCTTTTTCCGAGTCCATTCCGTCAGTGTACATGGATGTGTCTATTTTGTTTGAATATCCTTGTGTTCCTCCAGAAATCCTTGTGTGATCTTTTCTTGAATTGAATCCAACCTAAGCTTGTACTACCAATCCCAAGGCCTCAAAGCTTGCAGACTTAAGGTGTATCACAGAGCTCTGATTCGAAAGTCTGTGCTCATCACACAGATCTTCAAGTAACTCAAGATCTTCCAGTAACTTGCTTCTTGCCGTTGTTTTCTCGTGATCACGGGTCAACGAAAAGAGAGACACTAAATGAGCTGAAGGCACGGGCAGGTGTGTTTGAGGGGTGAATGTGCGCAAATATTCAGTTGCAGCAGCATGCGTGGGGTGGAGTTTGAGGATGTGTGTCCAGCCGAGACAAAGAGTTTGCGTGCGAAGACCTTGATGCACAGGCAGTTTCAACTCACCCCAACAAGTACATCCCGGAGCACCACAAGACACCGCGCACAAAGTTCGAAGACCGGGACACATTGGTGCAAAATGGCGGGATGTGATTTATTGCTATCCGCAAATTCCTTAACATTGAGTTCTGAGACTGCAAGAATGCATAAATCCTTGCTCCCAGCCCTTTCTGCCATACACAGTTGCATAGTAGGTAAGTCCGTGAAGTACATGTGTGCTTTCTCAAACACTTCATATGAGATATCTTAGTGCAGAGATTGATTAACTTGACCAAACCTTGTATCAATAAGGCTTGATCATGAACTGACTATTAACTGACTTGACCACCTTGCATAATTTATTACCTTTTATGGCAGGTCTTTTATTGCCTTATTCAGATTGTTTGGTTCAAGCACCTGCGTACGGTCTGCGGTGCCGGCACACTTTCGATCTGCGGTGCCCGCAGATGGTCAGCAGATATCATGATCTCCTTTCGATCTGCGGGTGATTGCCGGCCACCGCAGATCGTAGGAAGATACACGATCTTCCGGTGATCTCCAGGGCCCAGAAATACCCTGCAGATAAGGCGGAAATACTCGCTCTTCCGGCGATCTGCGGGTGGTTTCCAGGCACCGCAGGTGGTAGCTTGCCCCCAGTGTGTAGTGGTAAAGATCCTATTATCTCTCTCCTTCTTATTGTTCTACCTTCTCTATTGTTCCAGTAGCTATATAAGTAGCCTAGCATTGTCCTGGGTCTAACAGGTTATGGGCCCCGGCCTTTAAAGTCTTCATCTGAGATTCTCATCCATCCTGCCCTTTCTGTGTGTGTGTGAGCTTTGTAAATAGGAAGACCAACTGTTGGGACAAATCCTCTTTTGCGAGGTAGTCTTTAATCCACCAGGAAACAAACGGTAGTCAACCTGTTGATTCTGGGGTTAGGGCCCAAGTGCCTTACAACTGGGTGTTCATTAGCTTTGCATACCTACATCTCTCCCACGGACTCTTTTATTACCTACCTCTTCTTCACACACACAGTTAGGTGCATTATGTCCGACTCAGACAGTCACTCTACTATCCCTATACTCTCGAAAGAGATGCTCTTTACAGAGTGGAGGAGTGATGCTAAAGCCTACTTGTGATGCAAGGGCCAACGAGAAGTGTGCTGGCATCCTCTGGGGCATGCTGTCCAAAGATGTTAAGCCTCTTGTCAAGCAGTTTGAGGACGACCCCAAAGCTTTGTGGGACCACTTGGAGTCGCTCTTTGCTCCAAGGAAGGCTGGAGCTCGCTTCAATGCCTATAAGACGCTCACCTCCATCCATCTCTGGGAGGATGAGACGCTCTTGTCTCTCACTGGTCATGTTTCATCTGCTATACATTTGTTGAAGGAGTCGAGGCCTACGACCTTTACTCTGGAGAATGCTGATGAGGAACTGCAAGCAGTGGGTTCTTCTCATGGCCCTTCCTGATGACCTGAACTACTCTTTCTCAAAGCACCATTTGAGCAGTCTCCGGACGATCTCAAAGTAAAGGACTGTTATATCCGAGCCGAAGGGGTTTAGGATATGGGCCAACCGAACGATCAGACACCTTCCAAACCGGAGCTGAGGGCCGGACAAAACGGAACCAGAGACCGGAGTCAGATGATGGAGATCGGTGGGCTGGATGACACAATGTGACAGGTCATGCGCGAGCGTACTGCCTTAGTCTTTGGAGATAGACAGAGGGATGAAGGGAGTGGTCCGGACCAGAGGTGTGATGGGACCGATGGGTCCGGGCTCCAGATCGGAGTGATCGGAGCATTGGAGTGCGGAGTGCGGGGCACAGAGAACTGGGGGACCGGAGTAGCGCTACACAACAAGGAGACGTAGTGTGGGCATACTTCCCTTCATCCGGATGGACAGGAGTAAGCGGGTGAGGTCCACAGTGAGTTCTGGACAGAGACTCAGATTACTTCACGAGGAACGGGGTGAAGCAACTTTAATAATCAAACTGATTTACAGGGAGTAGACTAAGAGGTTAAATAGTAAACAGGCTAATTGTAATGCATAAAGGAGATAAGTAGTGAAGCATGTGGATGTAACAATAAAGGTGAGTAGAAGATGTGGACGCAACAATAAAACTGAGTACTAAAAGGAGAGGAAGAAGTCATGTGACAGATAAGAAGTACTGGAACAATAAGTAAGAAGTAAGGAACATGTCGGACCATTGTTAAACGAGTTGGATGGTGCCATAGCACGGAATCTAAACCCGCGTGGTTACTCCTGACAGCTCCGTGATGCGGAGTGGAGTGTGACCAGAGTGTGACAGCAGGATCGGAGTGCGAGTCCTATGTGTGAGATATCACAGGAGACACAGGACATGGTGTATGGTGTGCAATCCGATGTTATATCCAGGTCCGGGGAAGAGGAGGATATGGCCGGTCGATGGTGAACGAGGGATTACGGCGACCGAGGTATTCCGGTTGGCTACCGGACACAACGATGACACCGAGGGGGGAGGATGGTCGACCGGAGTAACACAACGCCACAGGACAATAGGGCGAGTGTACTATCCAAGCCACCGGAGTGAGGAGGAGAGTGAGGGGAGGATTCCAGTTACGGGGAGACCGGAGTGTAAAACCCAGAAGCAACTACAGAGCGCAGAAGCAACTTAATTATTAAACTGAAGAACAGGAGTGTAGTCTAGGTGTTTATATAGTACAGTACTTGTAATCTGAACATAAGGAGTTATATGAAATCCATGTGGAGATTCCTAACAGGATCACCTCATGTTGTTGAAGAACAAGGAAGTGTGAGAATGGAAGATGTGAAGCATGTGGAAGGAAGTAGAGACCATATGGTACGCACAGGATATACGAGGAACCATTCAGATAAGCCGCATTGCCTTGATAACGCTTCTCCGGGGATTCCGGAGACTCCGGAAACCCGGAGCTCCCAGAATCGCCTGAGAGGTCAGCGACCGTTCCGGAATGATTTTCCGATGGTGAGTTGCACGGATATAATATCCGACTCGGAATGATGTTCGGGATGAATTGGGTAATCCGGAGTCAGAGTTCAACCGGAGTGATTGGTCAGCTCGGAGCAAGGTCCGAAGCATTGATGCATGGATGTGCTGACTCCCACGATACTCCGAAAACTCGGGAGTAAATCTCGGAACAGAGTTATTGGGCCGCACTCGGACCTTCGTCCGAGTTATCCGTGCATGGATGTAACAAGGACATTGAGCAGGCCTATGCCAACCATCAGGCATTCAGGACTGCACATTAGGAGGGTGACACCAGTCAAGTTAGCCCTCTCTCCGGCCTAGCCATGGCTGCAACCACCCCTTCCTCAAATCCACCCTCATCTCCTGCTGCTGTTCTTGCTGCTACTCCACTGCCTGCTAAGAAGTGCGTGGCTTGTGGCAAGACAGGCCACATGCTCCTCCAATGTTACAAGTTCTTGGACCTCATTGGAAAACCGCATCCTGCAGGAGCAAAGTCCCATGTTGCACCTAATGCAAGTCTTCTCGCTCACTCTGATTCACCACTTGCTGATGAACGTTGGAATTCAGACTCAGGCACCACTTCACACATGACTCCTCGTCGTGAGCACTTGTTGAACGCCCACCCACACAGGGTTCCAATCTCAGTCGCAAACAGAGTTGTTGTTCACTCCGAGTTGTGGGGGAAGTACTGCTTAGACCATGTACTAACGGTCAGATGTTCCAGCCAGAGATAAACCTTCTCTAAAGATGGTCTGCCGTTGGTCCTGGACCAGCAGTAAGCCACCCATGGCCAATAGAGTTCTCTCGAGATAAAAGATATAGATAGTGGCCTATGGTAGGGACTTCCAGCGGTCAGCGGCTGATCAATTTCACAAGTAACCGCTAACCATCGGGGTTTCTCGGCCTAGCCCATGATATGATATTCACGGGCCAGCGGTTGGCAACCAAAACTACCCACGGTTAGGAATACTCCAACTGCTATTCGGCCCCCAGCTGTTAGTACCTCAGAGGAAAGATATAAAATTAGATTTGTTGGAAAGCAATAAGATAGGATAGAGGTGTGTACGTCTCTGCGCAACCGCTGCCTGAGCACAGCCGTCTAGCCAGCGGCTAGCCCTTAGAAGCCGTTGTTGCCGACCGGAAACTAGCCAATGGGATTTGTCTCATCACCGCTACAGAGTACCGTCAGTGAGAATAAAGGAAAGCCTCAACGAGTGTGTACGTTCCATCCACTAGCCACTGATTGAGCTTTGCTCTCTGCCGCCGCTATCGAGCTTTGCTCTGGCAATAGTTGGGAAATAAAGGAAAGCTCGACCTTTCGGTCTACTGTGGCTACTCTGTGGCAAGAGTGGTGACCGTAGCGTTGCCAGTACACAATCTCCATATTTTGTACTCGAGTCGAGTACTCTTAAACCATACAAACTTTCCTACGGGGGCCGCAACTTCAGATAAAGATACTGAACTGAAACCCAATTGAACTTGCGCTCAATAAAACCTTGTCTGCGGTCCACTTGTTAAAAACACTTGAGAAAGCAACACTCCTGAGGGATGAGACGCCTGCCCCACTACCCCGAACTCACACACACAATTAGCTTCGGATATTGGAGTTTATGAGATTAGTTAGATTTGGTTGGTTTTTGGTTGGTGTTGGTTGAGTTGATAGCTCGCTGTGCCGGTCTGACTTGCTGATCTATCGATTTCATGGCTGCACCTGAGTGCACCATTTCAGCGGAACTCAATTTTACCGCCCCGACCGGAGTTTCCGCTAGCAATATTCATGGGTCTGCCGGCTGCTGACAGGAATAATCAGAGAGTGGAGGGGTGGTATCGATTGGAGTTGCACCGTAGGAGGCAATTGGCGGGATTGGTGTGAGGCCATGTAGTGTGTGGGAGTTTGTATAAGATTGATGATGATTCGGTGTGGCTCCTCTCCACCGTCCCTCAATGAGTCACCGCCCCGCTTTCTTCTGCTTTCCTTAGCATTCGCTGTCGTCAGTGAAGCGGGTAAAAACAACCTGACGACCAGACCCAACAAGTGTGGCGCAATGGGCGAGGAGCCTGGTCCTCACAGCGAGCACGGAGCCTGGACCCAACGGGATGTGAATGTTGAGCTGGGGAATACAGAAGTCGGCACCTGTGTAGTTGCCGGCGCAAAAGATCAGCGCGTACTTTTGCAAACAGTTGTTCCAGTTGATGTGGATACGCTCACTGGCCCCCTCCTTGATTGCGACGGTGAAGAACAGACCACCGAAGTTGAGGCTGGGGCGGCGATTGAACTCCTTGCAGAGGAGACGTTTGGCATGGGCTCGAAGGCTGTAAAGACGTCAACCAAAGCTGCACGAGCTGAGGGGAAGAACATGGACCAGTCCTGGAGGCGCGCATGCTCAGGAATAATCTCATCCAATGCATTCTCCATCTGGCGCACAATCCGCTTAGTAAGGAACCACAGCATCTTGTCCATGGACCTGAGCACTGCCTCCCGCTTGGCCCTGTTTGTGATGCCCTTCTGCGGCGAGTCCGCCGTTGAAACGGGTGCTCAGTGTCTAGGGCTGAAGTGCAAAATGATATGGGATCCAATGGACTGAGTGCAAGTGCTAGTGATGCTAAAAACAACACTAAAAACCCACAACAACCAACCAAAACCCTACAATCCACAAGTCGGTGCTAGCGCTAGATCCCTCTGACGAGGTCGGGTCGTATTGAACACAAGTGTAGGTTCAAGGGAACCAGAAGTTGAAGTTCTTTGTCGGGAAGTGCGCACTTCGTATTCTCGTCCAAGCGAGAATAGGAAAGGTACAAGTGGAGAATAAGTGTTCTTTTGGAATGATCCCAAAGACGCACTGATTCGTGTGGTAGATATAAGTTTCTCAACTATAAACAAGTAACGACTCGTGGCCGATGTGGTGGTTTGGTTTGTAGGTGCCGTGTTCTGGGTGCCGTGTTCTCACTAGAAGTATTGTGCCGTGTTCTCACTAGAAGTATTTCCGTATCCGTAACTTGTAAAATTGAACCAAACTCCAATCCTGAAGTAAGCTCTAGGTGACAAGTCCCAAATCCACCGACGTAGCACCTATCGCAGAGATAGACAACTACTAGCTAGGGCGAGATTCAGTACCGTACATGCTAGAACCGTCCTCCTTATATACTCCTGGTAAAGTAGGTAGGTTTCAAATATCTGATATCACATGCACTATATTGTTTTCGGAAAGACTCGGGTTTGTCTGGCGTTTGACAGCCTCCTGGTTGCAAATTAATCCCCTTAACAATTGATACCCCTCTGAGGAGTTGACTGCACAATTCTCCAGACAAGCCTCAAGTGCTACTTTGCTCTCCCTCCGATAATGCCTTTGGATTTGTCTTGTGGCTGCTTCCAGCTCTTGATAGACACCCTGATCTCCATATATGGGTTCCTGGTTCAGGTATTGATGTAATATCAATACGAACTTCTTCTTCCGGCAAGATGTGATCTCGGACCGCCTGCTCGGCAAATCCCGATTATCGGCATCTCAACCTCGACTCGTCTTGCCCGAAGTGCCGAGTGGTCACGTGATACAACACGTCGCGAGCTCTGACATAAATAAAGGACAACAGTCGCAAGTTCTGTACTTGTTCATGTGTTTTGAGGCTAACTCAGATTCCCCAGAGTGGATCTCCTAAGTCCTTTGATGTGTGACGTATTGCAAGAGAAGTGTTCCTATAATATAGTACTTGCTGATCCCATGAAAGCTGTTTGATCGACTTGCGGCAGTATGTACTTTCCGCCACATAGTCCAGCTGGCTCCCAATTAGCCATTGCAACCTGAAGTGCCAAAGTGCTACACAGCCAGGACTGCTGTTAGCGTTCCGATGCGCGTGTCTGAAGTTGTAACTTGCAAAAAATTGCATTTTCACTAGTGTTCATGTGCACAGCTTATCACCGTAATCCGTGGCGACCAGCCAAACAAACCCCAAACACTGAGATGGACAGCGACCGTGTGGGAACGGTTGGGGTCGAGTTTGGGAAACTTGAGGCCCATGCTGACCAGATGGTCCCATAGGTGAAGGAGCTCGTTGAGGAGGGGGATCGGGATTATGTGGGCCAGTCGGATCGCGAGCCAGGGTGGCAGACCATCAGCCTTGAGCTGCCTCAGCTCCTGGGGCAAGGAAGCCATGGATCAGCCTTTAGAATTGCGGATGAGCCATAGGCCAACGCCGGCGGGGCCCTGTTTCTGCAACTGCTCAGGTGTGGGGGACAGGCAGGATTTTCTCCACTGGGTGTAACATTCAGAATTGAGATAAGGGGTGAGGCCCGCAAACGTACCCGTCAACTCCTTGATCTTCTTGCATGCGTTTTCATACATGCCATTGTGAGCATACTTTTCAAGTCTGCGCGCGGCAGCCTCGGAGCCTCTGCTGCGATGCGAGTCTTTACGCCTGAGATGTACACATTAGCAGGGGACACAGGTCACAATTAGGCAGTGGGCCACTACTTTTGTTTTTTTGCAGTTGGTATTTGGGTGGCCTCCGTATCCTTGTCAGTGGGCGTATTTTTGGGCCTTCAAGCATGTTGGTGAAAAGCCGCTGATGCTTTGAAAGCTCATTACTGCTTTGCCGGCCCCTGAACAACCATTGTACTGTAAGAGATATCAGCATGACTCGACTAGCGGCACAATGAGCATACCTTTCCGTTTCCCCTTCGCCCTGGTGCAGTGTTTTCCTCTTGCCAGCCATGCGAAGCAGAAGAAGTTAATGAAGTGACGGAAGCTGCAGTGCTATATAACTCGGCAAGTCACATGCAACTTTCACACACCTCTTCCTCCACTACTTTTCAGGAGTAGATGGATCCAAGGAAAGTGTTGTCCTTGGGAATTGAGCGGTCTGGTGAACACCCTTCCCCTCGTAATTAACCGTAATCCACGGGTTTGCATGGTGTTCTTGCGCCTCTGGCTTTGAGCATTGTCCCTGGGGGTTACGGGGTTACTGTTTTTTGTGCCTCGACCTTGTGGCCAATTTTGCGTGCAGCTCCCGCCCTCGCGAGCGTGAGCCCAACGCGCATCCAACTCCGTGTGCCTCAGTCCCACGCTCACTCGGGCCACATGCGTTCCTCTCGTGTTTGTAGCGTAGACCTGGTGGCGTAACTGGTAACGCGCGCATTTGTAGTACTGTGAAAAGTCACAGTGACTCGTAATCTTCAAATGCGAGACCCTCATTTGATTCGAGGTCAGGTCGTGTACACTTTTTCCCACGGGAGAGAATCAACTGTGGGTCGACTCCTTTTCTTTGACGTTTGTAGTGTAGACCTGGTGGCGTAATGGTAACGCGCGCATTTGCAGTTGACTTCTCCTCATAATATTCAAATGCGAGTCCCTCGTTCGATTCGAGGTCAGGTCGTGTTTGCGACATTCCTTCCTTTTTCTGTGCGTGCTCCGTAGTGCGTGTTTGCCTTTTTCAGCCATGGAGCGAGCGTATCACAAAGTGATAGCTCACACCGTATTAATCCAGGTCTGTGCCTGTCTTTTCTTGCGCGCATCCTGCGTGTTTGCGGGTGCCGCCGGGTGCGGGTGTGCAGTTCAGCGCTCCACCCCTTGCGCACGGCGACACCCTGCTTTGCTCGTGCGGCGCTCTGCGGCTGGCCGGCAGTGCAGCGGTTCTCGCCGGCCTGGCTCTGCACGCCAGGCGCCTTCCTTGCCTGGTGATGACGACGGCCTTCCATGCACCAGGTCTGGCGGTTCGATGCGCAGTGGCGGGCCCGCCTCGAGCTGCGCACCATTCCCTTCCCCGCTGCGCATCCTCCCACCCCCCTTCCTCCCTTCCCCATCCCCTCGTTCTCCACCCCCCCCTTCCCTGCCTTTGCAAAACTCGGAACGCTAACCCGCCCTCCGCCCCCCCCCTCACAGGACGGGTAGCTCACCCTCGAGCTCTACCTCCGCCGCCTGCCTGCCGCGCACCCCGAGTGGCGCCTCGACAGTCCGCTGAAGCGCAAGGCCCAGGAGGGCGTCAAGCCAGGTTCGCGCACTTTTGGCTGCTTCCTCGGCGCTGCTCGTGCGCTGCCGCTCGTGGACGTTGTCGACGCTGCCGGGGCGGATGGGGACGCGCGCAGTGGGCCCCCGCGCCTCACCCCCTGCGCCCCGTCCTGGTGACACAGTACGCGAGCGAGGCGTGTGATGCCCTCTCGGCAGGCTCGCCGCACGCTCTCTGCCCCTGCGGCGCTCGCGTACGTTGCCGCGCGGCACCCCGCCACGGACGTCAACCGGGGGCTTCCGCATGCAGCTGCGCGAGTGGGGGTGTATGTCGGTGTGCGGCTCTGTGTCGACCCCGTCGCCGCGCTCCTCGCCCTCTGCGGCCGTGAGCGAGGCACGCGATGCCCACTTGGCTGTCTCGTTGCAGGCTCTCAACCCCCGCAGCACTCGCGTACGCTGCCGCACGGCGCCCCGCCGTGGACATCAACTGGGGACTTCTGCACGCAGCTGCGCGAGTGGGGATCATTCCCACCTGTGACCAAAGTCGTCTTCCCGTGGTGGCTCTGACACGTCCCATCTCCCAAATTCAACCCCAATTGCAGCTATTTGCACCTACAAGGAACCTGGTTTGCCAATTAGACTACGCAGCACAGCCCTGGATGTGGAACCCCGCCGACAGCTCAGTATCTATTTCGCACTCTTAAATTCACACTTCGTGCCTCTTATCTGAGTCAACTGATGGACCTTCACAGCGTATTTTACCGTTTCAAGTCCGGACTCGAGAGACATGTGGCGGCGCGTCGCACATCAGCCGCAGATCACAATATATGCAGAATATTGCCCAGAACATAAGGTGCGTGGTTCTTCATTAATATTCCCTGCTCTCTTTAACCAACATTATTAGTCTTAGAGTAGGGTAGACCATCTGTGGTGATCTCACGACATAGGAGCATATAACATTGATATCAAAGCCCCATTGGGTTCCTGAAGAAATGCGGCTAAATACTCTGACAGTGGGAGCTCCCTCCCCATCTTCCAATGCACATGCTCACGTACCCTCGGCCTCCATTTTCAGACATAGCATCCCATGCAATTCCATGAGTACCACATTTTTGTGCGCTGCCTTTGCCAGTGCATCGTCCAGACCTCTGCTCTCGTGGTTATTACTGGATTATCGCAGTTTAGGTCCTGAGAGGTTGCGAAACCTTTTTGATGTCTGCTCGTTAAGTACGTCGATATGAGACCTATATATTTTTATCTTGTCCATCCCACATAGCACGCTGCACCTCCCTCATCACTCTACACGACGTCGCTGACATGTGCCACTGCCGACAGGAAGCAATGTCCAGCAGACGCTGGGCTTTGGATTTGCGCTCTGCATGGTGTGTACGCGTTAAAGCTGTGCCCAAAGATTACAGCAGTTCCAACTGGGCCAAAAGACCACTGTAATCGGTTGAGGCCGATTACTGCCTTTGGACTATATATAGTTGATTACACCCTTCTTGGCACGGATGTAACAGTATGTAACCTTTTTTGCATGTTTATCTCTTTTGCTCATCGTACCTTGCTACTGCAGACACAATTATCATCAGCATTCCGTTCTTTGGGCGAAAACTCCACAGCAAGGTGTGCACCTACTTCTCGTGTTTCTATTTAAATTCTCTGCTCGCCCTGTTGTCCCTCGTCCCCATCCTGTCCCCATCCCTTCCTCAGAATCTCCTCCACTTGCTATCTTTTTTGCCTCCTTCGCGCCGTCATGCACTGCAGCTGAATGTTTGCGGCTCAGTGCGTACGGTTTGTGCTACGTTGAGCTCATCCGCATGCACGTGTGTCGACTCCTTTTCGGCTTCGCTTCGGACATGAGGGTAAACAGGACACTGACTATTATTACCATACTACTTTGTCCACCGTTGTTGTAGCACAAATTGAATCAAACAATGGGTTATCAACCAGAATGTGGCAAAGAGTAGGCACGAGAGAAAGGTCCCGCCAATATTAGCCCAGAACAGGATATAGTGGCACAATACTCGCTCGAGCTTTTTTTGCCAATATCCCACCAAACAGGGCATATTGGCGGGATATCAGTGACAAATTTTTGGCTCAAACTCCGGTAAAATATGCACAAACTGTAGTAAACAGTGTTTCTTTCTGACAACAGCTCCAGCAATGAATGCATCCTCCTGCTTTTGGTCTA
Organism: Mycena alexandri; assembly: GCA_029233265.1. Lineage (NCBI taxonomy): Eukaryota > Fungi > Basidiomycota > Agaricomycetes > Agaricales > Mycenaceae > Mycena > Mycena alexandri. The sequence continues at coordinate 31,627 of JARJCM010000322.1, read as the reverse complement.
CCACGCCTCAGCGCTCAGCTGCTTCCATTCTAAATTGCACACCCATGTAGACTGTATTTGTTACATCCATGCACGGATAACTCGGACGAAGGTCCGAGTGCGGCCCAATGACTCCGTTCCGAGATTCACTCCCGAGTTTTCGGAGTATCGTAGGAGTCAGCACATCCATGCATCGATGCTTCGGACCTGCTTCGGACCTCGCTCCGAGCTGACCAATCACTCCGGTTGAACTCCGACTCCGGATTACCCAATTCGTCCCGAACATCCTTCCGAGTCGGATTGCACACCATACACCATGTCCTGTGTCTCCTGTGATATCTCATGCATGGGACTCGCACTCCGATCCTGCTGTCACACTCTGGTCACGCTCCGTCTCCGGTCACGCTCCGCTCCGCATCACGGAGCTGTCAGGAGTAACCACGCGGGTTTGGATTCCGTGCTATGGCACCATCCAACTCGTTTAACAATGGTCCGACATGTTCCTGTGTTATATCCATGCACCACGACCTCCGACAAACTACTCCGATCGCTCCCTCCGGCTCCGATTGCGCTCCGTCTCCTCGGAGCGCATCGGACCGCCGGAGTAACGGAACGATCGGAGCTCCGACAAAACATCGGAACGATCTCCCACCATCTGACACCTTGGCAAGACGCCATCCCACACATTCCTTATTATCCTAAGTCCTCCGACTTCTTACTTATTGTTTCAACATCGTTCCTTTTGTCACCGGACTTCTTTCTCCCCTTTTGGACTTACCTTTATTGTTATGTCCGCATGGTTTCTAACATATCTCCTTTACCTATTACAATAAGGAGCTCTAGTATTTAATCTTGTCCTACATCCTCCTGTACTTCAGTTTTATGATAAACGTTGCTTCACCCTGCTCCTCGTGAAGTAGTCTGGTCGTTCCGCTCCGACACTCCGCCAGAGCTCCGCTTCTATCATCTCCCTCCCTCCGACGATATCCTGCAGTAACGCTCGTCCAATTATCCCCTCTGTGGCGTAGCGTCATCCAGTCCGCCTTTCACCAGCTCCGACTCCGGACTCCGGTTCCGTTCTGCCCGGCCCGCCGCTCCGCTTCGTATCTGTTGTTAGTTCGACTGGCCCTATATCCCTCCGTACCATCCTCTGGACGACTCGGATATAACAGTATCATAAAACTCACCTGCTCGGTATCGTTTGCTATGTCGTCATCATCGCTCCGTACTACACCTTGGTTCCTCCTGTCGCCGACATCAATGCGGCGCAGGGCCGAGTTGTATTCCTCCGCACAAATCAACTCCGAGCATACCGACGATAAGTGCTCATCTGATCTTGTCACTACGGATGTTAGTCACTACCCCATCTCGGTGATTACCATTCCGTTCGGTCCTCCGGAAACTGGGTCTGTCCGAACCAACTTCACCACTTATCCTTCTCCGGCACCGCCCTCTCCGTCGAGATCCGACTCCGAGTCGATCTTCGGGGACCGGCAGTCTGCTCGGGAAGAGCTGGCGTCTTCGGGCACCTGGATCCCGACATTCAGCGATCCATCCACCCTTCCGGAATCCACCACACTCACTCCGTCGGAGCCCGCGCCTTCTCCGAGTCCTTCGGACCGCGGCCTTGACGGTGAATACCAGCACATCGATCAGTATTGCTCTCCCATCCATTCTCCTCCTCATCCACAAGTCCCTGGTTCCCAGGCCTCGTACCATGACCTCGGACCACTCCACATCCCGTACCCGGAATTTTTTGACGGCACCAATCCGTTGAAAATCGATTCGTTCATCACCCAGTGCTTCGCGCACTTCTCCGGGCGTCCTCGGACCTACGCCTCGGACGATGATAAGATCGCCTTCATGCTCCACTTCCTAAAGGGGCAGGCGGCTGAGCTTTTCAACGAATCGGGCCGTGTCGAAGAGTTTTCCTGGCATGGAAACTTTTCCACGTTCATCGGGGAATTTTGGATGTGTTCGGACGTCGGAGTCGTCACGCCGACGCGGACTACGAACTCCGACGCCTTCGGATGAAACACGGAGATCGAATTGGGCCATTCCTCGAGGAGTTTGAGGCTCTCACTCCGTTCATGGCCTGGAATGACTCCGCAGTCTCCCACGCTCTCTACTCCGCTCTTCCACTCCGTATCACCATACAGCTCGACGATCTCATTACGTATCCGTCCAGCTACGCCGGACTCCGCTCCCTAGTGATTCGGCTCGATGCCAAACACTGGCAGGCGGTACTTCTGGCCGGAAGCGCGACTCCGGAGCAGCCTGATGGTACTCCGGAGCAAGGGAATTGGGCCGACTGTGCTCGCGGGTTCTTCGGAACGCCTCTCAGTGCTCCCTCAGGCTCCGAAACCCCCGCTGCCAACGATCTGTTGTTCTCCGGCACCCCGGAGCCACCCGTCGTTGCCGAACCTAACCCCACTCACTCTGACACTTCCTCCGGCATGCCGTCACTCATGTCGCTACCGATCCACCACGACTCGCCCACTCCGCTCTCTCCGATCTCCTCCGGACCCCCGTGCGTATACCAAGTCGCGGTTCCGATGGAGGTTCGTCGAGAACGCAAGCGCTCCGCATCCGTTGCGGGCCTCCTTGTGCAGGAAGGTGGTCGTGCGGGACGTCTCCGCAAGAGCGAAGCTCTGAGACGTCGGGAGTTGGACCTCTGCCGGTATTGCGGTTCTCCGCTCCACCACATCGGCGGTTGTCCTCGTCTAGTGCGTACCGTTGCTGATCACCGCGGATCCTCGTCGGCTCCGCTGTACAAGGTCATCAGCAGCAGCGGAAATTCCTCCGGTCAGGTCCCCGGACCTTCGGACCTTTGATTTAACGACAAATAGCACTCCGCAACTCCGTCCGCGACTCCGCGTTGCTCCGGAGTTCATCTTGGGATCCCTCGCCTCACCTCACACGTCGCACACGCATCACGATATATACCAACATCGCCTCCATTCGCTCCGTTAACGACTACCCGCTCTTCGGAGCCGGGCTTCATGATTTCCAACAAATCTATATCAATCCTAGAGATTGCCTCGGGATTCAACTCCCGCTACGTATCGGATCTTTTTCTCCTTGTCTCGGAATAAATGTACTTGTACTTATTTGCGAATCTAAGGTTTGAAACCTCCGTTGCGGGAACTCCGGCTGAGCTTCAGTTCACTCCGGTACCTTCGGCAATTCTCGACTTCATTAATTGGCAGTCCATCTGTCTCCATCCAACTTGGTGTTGTCATTCCGATATGGCTATCTGCCATGGAAACTGTGTCAACGTCTTCTCGACTCTTCTTTGATCTGGATCCTGGAACCTTGGCGGCACTCCACTTCGCTCCGTTGAGCGACCGAAGTAGCACCAAAACTAATCCGACCAGTATTCTCTGGGTTTCAAGTGCGCGCACGACCGGCAACTAAGCCGGATATTGCTGTGGTTGTTCCAACTATGGACGGACGTCTACGTCTACACCACCCAATTCTGACACCTTCACCAAATAACGCTCCGGTTCACTCCGCTTGCGTTTCTCGGGCCTTGCGCCAACGTTCGTTCTTCGGAACGTTCCTCCGAGGCTTTAGGTCTCAATCGCTCGCACTCCGGCATCGCTCCGGACCTGCCAGCAGTTCTTCGGAACATTCCCCGTCCTTCGGGACATTCCTAGACTCGTTCAGGGACCTTGGCTTACGCCCCGTCCTTCGAGTAAACACCACTCCGGACCGTCGTTACGAAGACTGGCCCCTTCCCTCGATCTCCGGCAGTACCCCCGAAGCACTCCGCTTCACTCCCAATGGCGCTGGACCATGTCCGGCTGTCATGCCTCCCTATCCCCAGTTCATCCTATACCACGTTGATTGTTCTACAACTCGTGGAGTTTTCGACCCTCGACTGGCGTGTAAGAGCTTATAGGGAAATGTCTAACCCACAACATTCCCGCAAAGCCCTCGTCTCGAGTACTTCATAACCTCCGCGTTCACTCCGGTCCTTTTCCGCCTCGGTCGGACGCTGTTCATCGGACCTGGGTTCTTCGACAAGCGGGTAAGAGCTCAACGGAAAATGTCTAATCCACATCATTTCCACCGAGCCTCCGTTTCGACTTCGCTTCTCCGCTGGATCGCTCCGGTCGTTCCGGATCTCGACAGTTGGTCTTGGAACCCCTGGCGCGTTCTCCAGGCTGTGTTCTTTCGACCTTCGGAATCAATAAAACGACTCTTCGACCTGGTATCCCCGGAGCTGAGAGACGTTGTTTACGACACCGTGTTCTCCGCTCCTACGCTTTTTTCCGCCTTCGGACTCCTTCGTTGGCGGATACGCTGGGTCGTGTTCTGTCGGAACGCCACCCTCTTCGGACTTCGTCACAAAACAACCCTATATCTCGGAACGTGAACCGGAGCTCGGGTGCCTCACTCCGACCGTTCCGGACCACGACGGGAGATCGATGCCTCTTGGTGTCCGCTCTCTGAGCGCTCTCCGAGGTCCGCACGGGCTTCTTCCGTCGCCCAGTGGCGAAATCTGTTCCCACAATCGAGTTGTTAGGGAAATCGGAGTTATGTGTAGTCTGTGGGCAAACTACCCAAGAGGGGGATACGCCATACGACTATTCATCAAAGAAATTCCGATTTTCTCCAGCAGGAATTGCTCAAACAGCATTACCTCGCCGAAAAGCCCTACAAATTCCACTAGTCCACTCCATCATTCGGAATCGACTATCCATCTGTCCAGTCGTATACGGAATGAGTTCCATCACCGGACTCTTCCAAGGATCGAGTTCTATCTCCGGACTCTCCTATCCATCACGACACACATCCGCGCTTGACATCGACTTGCTTTGCGACATATCCGAACGTTACTCTCCTGCTCCGGATCGACAGATCATCGTCCGGATGCCGATTGAACAACACGGAATTCACGGAACGATAACACTGTATCCCATACGTCTGCCTAGCGTCCATCTGCATACTCCGTTCACTCCGATCCGTACCGCGCGTCACCTCGGACTCGAATTCACGGATAAGAGCTCACCGAAAACGTCTAACGACTTAACTTCCACTGTAGCCCCCGTGTCGACCGCTGTTGACCTCCGGTTCATCTCGGAACGCTTCGGACCCCGCAAGGACCTAACATGGCTCACATACGACTATTATGTGCGGTATATCACGACCATATCTTCCAGTTCTATCGGATCACAACATGTTCCAAGCAGTCGAATCCCATGTCCTTACAAGTGCCTGGATCACGACTTCGTGCATACGCGTTGTTCGTCTATCCATCCACTTCAGCCGACTTCTATTTTATTATCGGCATCATCCGGCATACAATTAATTGGCACCGTCGAGTTCGGACGGAGTACCGCGAACGAAGATCATCCTCGGAACCACTCCTACCGAACTCCGGAACCATTGCCTATTCTATTTCCTTCAGAATCCGCGCCTGAGTTGTCCCCGACTCCGAAAATGCTGTTCTACGTCTTCGGAGCTCCGACAATTCACCAACTTGCGGCTTGTCCGGTTTCAAGTCAACATCATCGACCAATCAGAAACATGACCATGTCTGACGACTCCATTGGACCGTTAATCATCGCACGAATCGACACTTGGCATAGCCATTGCACTCCGCTCCACCGGACCTCGTTCCGACAGCATCGGAGCCAATGGTCTGCGCTAAAAAAAGTGCTCCATTCGTCCGATTCTTAACCATGGATGTTCTCCGACGTTTCGGAGCTCATCGGCTAGTACAAAATAACGCCGCTGAGTTCTCTCCGATTCAATTGTTCTATTGTTCTTGACACGTTGGACCAATTAGGCCACTGCTAATCTGGTTCTCACGACTTTCTGGACTTCCATTCAACTTAACACTCTTTCCGGTCACTCCGAGTCCGTCGGAGCTCGTTGCGGTTCATTCCGCCTCACTCCGTCTCACTCCGCTGTCGCCGGACCGATACTTTTCGCATTCAAACCCCTATCTACACATCTACAAGCTCTGAAAAAACCAAGAAAATCAAGAATAACAAAACAGTTTATACAATTAGTCCGAGTCCAGCTCAATCACCTCCCCGGTGATTGGATTCCCCGCCGAATCCACCATCGGCACCCCGTCCGCATCACGGAGCTGCACACGAGAGATGTGCAGGTCTTCGATCGCCGGAACGACGATCGACGACACCCGAGACGCCAACTGCGCCTCGGTCTCCTCCTCCTTCACCTTCGCCGTCTCCTCCGTTTCCGTCTCGTCAACCCCTTCCGACGGGCGGATGAGGCGGTAGCGGTCGCCGATGTCGAGCCCCGGCCAATTCCGACTTCCACTCGCCACCGGCTGGCTGGCCTCCGTGGCCACCAGCACCGGTTCCGCGACTGGTGTCGGAGCCCTAGGCTCCTCCGCTCCGCCCTCCTCCCTCGGACTCGCGCTACCCGGCGCATCCACGTCCATCTCGACGACGGCGGTTGGCGTCACCGTGCGGTGCGGCACGCCATCCCCGAGAACCCTCTCCGGAGTCCCGCGTTCCTGCGGAACGGGCTCCGAGGGGGTCCCTGGGGTATCCTCTCCGTCGTCCCGACTCCGCGCGTGCTCATCGAGACGCGGCGTCGCTTCGGGAGTCCAAGTGGCCTCCCTAGGCCCAACCGGACTCGACGCCGTAGTCCCGACATTCCCCGCACCCGGAGATCCCACCTTGTCCTCCACCATCCCGTCGCTCTCCTCCTCGCTCCGCTCCGCCTCGGCCTCCCGCTTCGGACTTGGGGCCTCCTCGTCGGTCGTCCACACGTCGCTCCCAAACCAACCGTTTCGACCCCATCCCCAGTTGGGTGTCGACTCGAACACCTCCTCGGCGACCTTGATGATGTCCCCGCGACGGATGGGACCCTCCACGGACATCTCGTCCAGGAGGTCCTGGAGGTGGCTGCGCAGTCGCGCCGTCTCCGTTCGGAGACGACGCACCCGCCGCCGCTCCTGACCCAACTCCTTGCGGAGACGGGTCACCTCCGCGGAGTTGTGGTCCGCCCGGCGATGCGCCATTGCGCGCACCGCCTCGAGCCTCTCCTCCCACTCCGATCCCGCTGCGGCTGTTCCGCCCGCGGCGCGCTCCCGACCTTGCACCCTCGGAGCCCCTGCTCCGTCCCGCATCTCAAGAACCTCGCGACGGAGTTCCTCGAACTCCTCGCGCAGGTCCCCGAGACGGGTCTTGGGCCCATCCCCCGTATAGTCGCCCGGGCCCCGACGACCGGAGCGAATGCGCTTCTTGGGGCGCGCCTCCGACTCCGTCCCCGGGTGTCCCTCCGACTTCTCGGACCGTCTCCTCTTGCTCCCGCTCGCCTTCTTCGACCCCGTCGCGCGCTCGCCGTCGCGGCCGTTCCAACGGTTGTTGTTGGGGTTGAAGGAACACTTGATCTTGCGCCGCGAGCAGCGGGCGCAAGTCCGGTACCGACCTTGCCGAATCTGCGCCGGAACGACGCACTTCGACGCGGTCTCCGCACAGCGGTCACAACCTGAGAAAATTATCAATAAAAGATTCTAGAAAAAATAAATAAACAAAAAAATCAAGAACGAGGACTTACGATCCTCATCCTCCAACTCGAGCATCTGCTCGACCACCGGAGCCCGCTTCACAACGATGACGTTGCGTCGGAGCGGCACTTCGCTCTCCGACTCGTCGTCTCCGTCCGACGCACCACCCTCCGTCTCCGCCCGCTTCCGCTTCCGCTCCCCGGACACCGTCGCCACCGGCGGCACCAAGTCCAGGTGGCGGGCCTGGAGCTCGCGGTATTGTTCCACCTCGTCCACGGGGATCGCCTCGCTCTCGGCAATGAGCGCCGCGATGCGCGCGATATTTTCTTCGTCCGCCTCCGCCGCTGCCCGTATTTGCCGCGCAAGCGCCACGCGGCGGTCCTCCCGCTCCCTGGCTTCCGCTCGGACCTTCTCCGCCTCTCGCTCCTCATTCTCTGCGCGCACCTGCGCTGACGTCGCCCGTCCCTTGCCCTTATCCTGGCGCCCCGCTCTACCACCTCCACCACTGCTTCCCGCGCGCTTGTCCCCCGCTCCGTTGTTCGACCCGGCTCCACCTGCGTTGGTGTTGTTGGTGTTCGACATTTTGCTGGGCGTTCCGGTGTGTGGTGAAGCTGAGCTGGTGGTGGTTGCGGAGAGAAAAAGTTTGTTGACTCAAACTTACGGCATCACGTCACGTGACTATACAGTCCCGTACTCGGAACGAGCGGAGCCGAGAAAATTCAAAATTATATTCAAAAAATCCAAAGACCATTTTTTATGCCTTAAGATCCATTATTCACGACTCCGACAGTTATCCTCCGAATTCTCCCATCGGACCTCCACCACCGGACGTTCGCCTAGGGAGTCGAACCCTAGAGGGGGATACTGTTATATCCATGCACCACGACCTCCGACAAACTACTCCGATCGCTCCCTCCGGCTCCGATTGCGCTCCGTCTCCTCGGAGCGCATCGGACCGCCGGAGTAACGGAACGATCGGAGCTCCGACAAAACATCGGAACGATCTCCCACCATCTGACACCTTGGCAAGACGCCATCCCACACATTCCTTATTATCCTAAGTCCTCCGACTTCTTACTTATTGTTTCAACATCGTTCCTTTTGTCACCGGACTTCTTTCTCCCCTTTTGGACTTACCTTTATTGTTATGTCCGCATGGTTTCTAACATATCTCCTTTACCTATTACAATAAGGAGCTCTAGTATTTAATCTTGTCCTACATCCTCCTGTACTTCAGTTTTATGATAAACGTTGCTTCACCCTGCTCCTCGTGAAGTAGTCTGGTCGTTCCGCTCCGACACTCCGCCGGAGCTCCGCTTCTATCATCTCCCTCCCTCCGACGATATCCTGCAGTAACGCTCGTCCAATTATCCCCTCTGTGGCGTAGCGTCATCCAGTCCGCCTTTCACCAGCTCCGACTCCGGACTCCGGTTCCGTTCTGCCCGGCCCGCCGCTCCGCTTCGTATCTGTTGTTAGTTCGACTGGCCCTATATCCCTCCGTACCATCCTCTGGACGACTCGGATATAACATCCTGTCTTCTTACTTATTGTTCCAGTACTTCTTATCAGTCAACTGACCTCTTCTCCTCCTTTTGGTACTCAGCTTTATTGTTGCGTTCACATCTTCTACTTACCTTTATTGTTACATCCACATGCTTCACTCCCTATCTCCTTTATGCATTACAATTAGCCTGTTTACTATTTAACCTCTTAGTCTACTCCCTGTAAATCAGTTTGATTATTAAAGTTGCTTCACCTCGTTCCTCGTGAAGTAATCTGAGTCTCTGTCCGGAACCCACTGCGGACCTCACCCGCTTACTCCTGTCCATCTGGACGAAGGGAAGTATGCTCACACTATGTCCCCCTGTTGTGTAGCGCTACTCCGGTCCCCCAGCTCTCTGTGCCCCGCGCTCCGACACTCCGGCGCTCCGCACTCCGACACTCCGACGCTCCGTTGCTCCGATCACTCCGATCCGGAGCCCGGACCCATCGGACCCATCACACCTCTGGTCCGGACCACTCCCTTCATCCCTCTGTCTATCTCCGAAGACTAAGGCAGTACGCTCGCGCATGACCTGTCGCGTTGTGTCATCCAGCCCGCCGATCTTCATCATTCGACCCCGGTCTCTGGTTCCGTTCTGTCCGGCCCTCAGCTCCGGTTCGGAAGGTGTCTGATCGTTCGGTTGGCCCATATCCTAAACCCCTCGGCTCGGATATAACAGTATAATCAAACTCACCTGTCTTGGTCTTCTTGGCAACACTCCTCTGCTGTTTCCATCGCCCGCTGTCACCCTGCGTGGCATGGTCGAGTATTGCCTTGATCACATGTTCATCGGATGTTCTTCTGTCTCACCCCGCGATGTCTCGGAAGTCGTCTCACGCCTCCGATTCCACTTCCGCCATCCTCGGACCTGTCCCGTTGACTCGGTATCCACCTGTCACTTTGGTCCTTGGGTTCCTGTATCTGCCCGGGTCGACTCCCAGCTCTGGAGTCCCTGGTCATCGATCGGAACACTGTCCCACACTCATATCCCTTCCGGAACAACATCCCCAATGTCTGGTGGAACTCCGGTTCACTCCGGTCTCACCAGTTCCACCTGACTGCCATTCCGGCTGGAATTCCGACAGTGTTGGTGGAAACTCTTCCCATCGCACACTCCCCTTGCATTCTCAGCATTCACACACACATTCCTATCCCACCTATCCTGATTTCTTGACATTGTCAATGTGTCAAGACTCCATTCCTCCTTCGTGCAGATCGGTGTTGTACACTATCTGCCGGAAGCCTTCGAGGCCTTCCGCTCGGACCATGACAAGCTCATCCATCCCTTGTCATTGCTCCGAGGCGACACTGTTTGGATGTTTGAAACTCCTAACAGTGCACTGGATCTTGCGGGCAAGGCAGTCCTTCCTTGTTCCGCATGGAGTTTATCGGTATGGTCGGAGTTGCTGAGGATTGTCTTCGGGAGATCCCCTTGAGACCTTTCAATCAAATCACCCACTCCTTGCTCCCCCCGCACTCCGATGCTCCGCTCCGATCGCTCCGATCCGGAGTCCGGAGCTCGTTCAGGAGTAGTGCAGCGAGCCAGGAGTCTTACCCTTGGGTGGCCCTGAACACTCTGTTCCCCAGAATTCAACCAGTCATCGGTCCGGTTTTCGGAGCTCCGATGCTCCGCTCCGAAGCTCCGTTCCGATCGGATCAGTCCCCGGACATCGGAGCACACAGAATCAGTGCCCTGATCACTCCGAGTTCTGTTTGACATCAATCTGGTGGATCGGAGTCATCTAGAACTTCCTCCGATGGATATTTCGATGTTCCTTCCTTCAGCACTCTTTCCTCGTCACTTTCACCAAACCTCCGGTACTCCTTCCACTTCCCCTGTTCCTCCCATCACTCCGGGTCGCTTTTGGAGCTATAGTTCACGCTCCTGGCTCCCGGGGGTATCCTCCGTCGTTGAGCATCGTGCTCCGATGCGAGTCTGAACACTGGAAGTGTCAGAAGTCGTACCCGTATCATGGAGGTTTTGGTCATCGGTCATTGAGTGCAGGAAGCGTTCGAAAATCCGGGTCCGGGCCGGTGTACAACTCCGTTCCGTCTCCGGTACATTGGACATTGATTCCAATCAACAACCTCGACAAACTCCACTTCCGGTCATTCTGCATCGCCTTCCGGAAGTTCACCGAGTTCACTTTCATCGACGCATCCACTCATTTCCCTTACGACAGTCCGACTCTTCGGAGCGGACCTATGATATCAATCTATCACTCCGAGATTGCTGCGGAATTTGGTTCCGCTCCGGCGAATTGCTCTCCGTCTGCGGAAATCTCCGACTCTCCCCTTGGTACCTCAGCAATTCTCATCCGTTAATTGGCAGTATCATCTGTCTTCCTCCCACCAATTGGTGATGTTCCTATTCGGAACTTGCGTCATCGTTCTCTAATTCTCTCATTGATCTGGATCCTGGAACCTTGGCGGCACTCCACTTCGCTCCGTTGAGCGACCGAAGTAGCACCAAAACTAATCCGACCAGTATTCTCTGGAGTTTCAGTGCCGGCACGACCAGCAGCTATGCTGGATATTGATGTGGTAGTCCAACGATGGACCGGTGTCCTGCCACCGCCACCACAATTCTGACGCCTTCACCAACGAGACCTCCGCTTCTCAGCCGCCTCCGTCACGCCTTCGGAACAACCTCCGGCTGCTTTCGGACGTTCGGTCTCATCGGCCTTGCGCCAACCGTTCCTCGGAACGTCTCCCGGGACCCTCGACTGCCTCTGGCACTCTGGTCCAACCGTTCTTCGGGACATCTCTGGAGGCATCTAGCCTCGCCCTTCGGACTCCGGCATCGCTCTGGTAATAACTCCGAATTCTCGGTCCTTCGGGACACTCCTCCGCTCGTCTCCGGAATGTCTGGCTACATGCCTCTTTCCGCCGAGCTCCGTTCATCTTGCCCCGTCGATCGGTCATCCACCATCTCCGGTCTTTTATTGTGTTCTTCGAGACTACGGATAAGAGCTCAAAGGGAACGTCTAATAAACGCTTTCCCACCGAGCCACCGTTCCGATTTTTGCAAGAAACCTCCGGACATCTCTGTTGGCCTTCGGTCTGACGTTCGGACTTGGAACTGTGTTCCGGAGTAGTTGGGAATCATCCGTTGATGTTCCGCAACGCTCTGGGCCATTCCTCGACAACTCCGCACCATTCCGCGACATGGGCACCACTCGGAGTTGGATTCTGTCTCACATCGATTCGTCTCCACCTCCTCCGTTCGCCTCCAAATCCTCATGAGGTGAATCCCTGTGGTCGTGTTCCGTTCCTCGGTTCCTCAGACTTTCGGAACTCCACTATACCACTCTCCTGAGCGCTCCGAACCTTCTCCGTTGGGTTGATCACCTCCGAATAAGGTTCCGATGCGCCCAGAACCAACCATCAGCGGCTGTGTACTCCTCCGGTTGTCTCTGACACCTTCGGAGTCACGCGTCCTCTGAGTTCTCCTGCCGCTCCCCGGCATCACCTGTTCACTCCATCGACTCTCCGGGATATCGGGTTTACCGGTAGACTATGGGAAGTCTACCCTTAAGAGGGGGATACGCCCTATGTTTTTCCACTAAAAATCCGATTTTCAACACGAAAACTTGCTCGCTGATCACTTCGGAGCTTGTTTCAGTGCGGATCTATCCCCGAGTCACTCCCTGTCGTTCATGGAATGAGTTCTGTCTCCGGACTCTTCCTAGGGTCGAGTTCTATCTCCGGACTCCCCACGACATCCCCGCAATGGACTTCGACATGCTCTACAACAATTCCACTGCTCCGTTCCGAAGTTCGGAGCTCCGATGCTCCGATGCTCTGCTCCGTTCCGTTCCGCTCCGATCGGATCAATCCTCGGACATCGGACCACTCAGAAACCCTTCGATTTCATGCTCCTGTCACTCCTATCAATGTCCGCATTTCTGGCCTGTTCCGACTCTCTCTCGACAACCTCCGGCGTCATTGCACTCTTCGAACCAACGGATAAGAGCTCACCGGGAACATCTGATAAATGCTTTCCCATCGAGCCCCCGTCTCGATCTCTGCAAGCCTCCGGAATGCTCTAGAGCACTTGGATCACCCCCGACAACAGTTATGTGTTCATCCGGAGTTGACTTGTCAATCATGTCATTGGGTTCCTTCATAATCCTTCGGAATTTACATCCCCGTCTCGAGCATCAGTCGTTCTCATGTCCATCCCTGTGCACCGGATCTTGGCCTTGCCCTCAGCACTGCCAATTCATCCAGCAATCCCCGCCAACCTTTCCTTTATTCCTTCGGGCATCCCCGAGCTATCCCCATCCTACTATGTCGTCCTTCGGAGACTCCGAGGATAGTTCTGTCCTCCGAGTAACCTCCGGATCGACTTCAAGTACCATTGCTCATTTCTATCCACCCTTCACGTTCTATCCGGGATTTGTCGATTTGGTTTGCCAACAATCTCCGCTGTCAACTTGGGTTCTCCAACAAATCTCCGGCATCTAACGCGCTCTTCGATACCACGGATAAGAGCTCACCAGGAACGTCTGATAAATGCTTTCCCACGGAGCCTCCGTTCCGAACATCGCCAAGACTTCCGGTTATTTTCGGAGTTCTCTGATCATGTGCCAACTGGTCTTCGACGTCTCCGGACCCCATTAATTTCCTTCCGCCACCTCTGGGACTTCCTTTCACCAGTCCAATCTGTTCTGGTTGACTCCGGTCACCAATTTCGGAGTTGGATGTGGAGTCTCCGTGTTCACTCCCATTGATCATTGGACGTCTCTGACACCTCTGGTTAACTTCGCTTATCTCCGGTTGATCTGGACCTCATTTTTATTATCACCTTGGCTCATTGAAACTTCAACACTTCTTCGACCCTCTGTACTTGTTTGGAGCCCTTCACAAAACTCTTCACAGCGAGTTTTCTTCCATGTGGTCTTGCACTCCCATCTCTCCGACAATCTCCCACACTCCGCGTTCCAGTCCCCATCGGGGTCTCCGGTACACTCCCATATGCTCCGGTCTCACTCCGGACATCTCGCTCGACCATGTGCCCTCAGTGCCAGTCCTTTGGCCCTGCAGCACCATACATAACCACGTTTGAGTGGATTGGTCTTCAATTAATTTTGAACACCAGAGTCAGGTGCACCCATAGTTGATTCTACCTCACTCTCCTTGATGGATAGCCTCTATGGTTCCTTGCCCTCATGCTATGACGGCAAAATCTGATCCTTTAATGGATATCTCCCCGACAACCGTTGCCTCACCTTCGGTTCGTCAACCCCAAACTCCGGTCCTTCATAGGACACTCTAGGACTTCTGTCACCACCACGTCCTTCACTCCTCTTCAGCTCCGAAGCCCGTCGGAGCTGCTCCGACTTCATCCATTTCGATCCGGTTTTCAGAACGTTCTGATGCAGTTCGGACCTCTCTCCCCGCAACCAAATCCTTTCCTTCATCTTCACCTGGTCATTCCCATCTACTCCGGCTTGCCGATTTCACATTCTTCAGCACTTCCTGTCACTCCGACTCGTTCTCTGCGAATGGATCGAACTTGTCGAGTTCTGTCACCGTTCTGCAGCACCTTGCAATCGGTCCGATCACTACTGATCACTCCGAAATTGCTCCGCCGCCAGCAGAATTCCGACTTCTCGAGATTCTTGTCATTGACATCACCAACCTCCTCCGGTTCCTGGAGTTCCTGCATTCACTCTGACGCTGCTCCTCACCTGGCCTACCTCCGTCTCCGCTTCACCCCATTCCCTCCACTATACGCTCCGTCTGTGCCTCCGACTTTTCGGGACGTTCCGGGCTTTGGGCTGTTGTGCAACCGACACTCCGGTAGTCAGCGTTCGGCATGCAGCGCTTGATTCAAGACTTGACTTGGCAAAAATTCTCTCCGAAGTTTTTTCTTCTACAAATCTTCCCATCTATTCCCACCATTCCCACCATGCCAGTCATCCTATTCCCTTCGGTCCTGACTTCAACCAGTTCCCAATTCACCACGGGAGCCGGGTTGTTCGTCTAGGGATCCGAACCCTAGAGGGGGATACTGTTACATCCATGCACGGATAACTCGGACGAAGGTCCGAGTGCGGCCCAATGACTCCGTTCCGAGATTCACTCCCGAGTTTTCGGAGTATCGTAGGAGTCAGCACATCCATGCATCGATGCTTCGGACCTGCTTCGGACCTCGCTCCGAGCTGACCAATCACTCCGGTTGAACTCCGACTCCGGATTACCCAATTCGTCCCGAACATCCTTCCGAGTCGGATTGCACACCATACACCATGTCCTGTGTCTCCTGTGATATCTCACACATAGGACTCGCACTCCGATCCTGCTGTCACACTCTGGTCACACTCCACTCCGCATCACGGAGCTGTCAGGAGTAACCACGCGGGTTTAGATTCCGTGCTATGGCACCATCCAACTCGTTTAACAATGGTCCGACATGTTCCTTACTTCTTACTTATTGTTCCAGTACTTCTTATCTGTCACATGACTTCTTCCTCTCCTTTTAGTACTCAGTTTTATTGTTGCGTCCACATCTTCTACTCACCTTTATTGTTACATCCACATGCTTCACTACTTATCTCCTTTATGCATTACAATTAGCCTGTTTACTATTTAACCTCTTAGTCTACTCCCTGTAAATCAGTTTGATTATTAAAGTTGCTTCACCTCGTTCCTCGTGAAGTAATCTGAGTCTCTGTCCGGAACCCACTGCGGACCTCACCCGCTTACTCCTGTCCATCCGGACGAAGGGAAGTATGCTCACACTATGTCCCCCTGTTGTGTAGCGCTACTCCGGTCCCCCAGCTCTCTGTGCCCCGCGCTCCGACACTCCGGCGCTCCGCACTCCGACACTCCGACGCTCCGTTGCTCCGATCACTCCGATCCGGAGCCCGGACCCATCGGACCCATCACACCTCTGGTCCGGACCACTCCCTCTGTCTATCTCCGAAGACTAAGGCAGTACGCTCGCGCATGACCTGTCGCGTTGTGTCATCCAGCCCGCCGATCTTCATCATTCGACCCCGGTCTCTGGTTCCGTTCTGTCCGGCCCTCAGCTCCGGTTCGGAAGGTGTCTGATCGTTCGGTTGGCCCATATCCTAAACCCCTCGGCTCGGATATAACAGTATTGAAGCTCCCGACAGCGAAGACAACAGGCCCTGCAAGCGTACTTGAATCACCTTTAGTCTTTCCTGAGTCCTGATACATCTTTTATGGTTCTCCGCTCGTAAATCCTTAGTGCCCATAGCAATGGACACCCTTATAAACTCTATCTTGACACCGTACTCCCCAACTCTCAAATACCCAACTTCCAATTTGCACTGTGTTCCTATGGATGTTGAATACCAACTAGCAAACTCCCTTCACATCAACATCTTGGACTGGGGTAAATCCATTTCCAACACATCTGACGCCAGCTAAACCCCGATAGACCTGCTTCCTAAGGCTCCGACCGGCATGCCCACACGGATGAAGTGGTTTTGGTGGGGTATGTCCCCTTGATTCCATTCTGGTCCTAAAAGCAAGCTTTAACCACGCCTCTGCAGTGATTTTGGATGAAATTCGTATTTGCACCCCAGTGGTTGCATCGGCGATGACTTGAAACAACATATAAATACCGTCTAGTTTCCGTATTACCGCGCTCCCTCCATGTTGCAACCTTTGATCTGCTTTTGCATGACCCTTGAACTCTAATGCTACAGTTTGCTGATGATCAATTATGGCTCTTCTTTCATCCCACCCTGGCCTTTAAAGACAACTGGGTCGTATTGCTTGGTGCCTCTGAACCAGCTTGCCCACTATGGTTTTCAGTTCATCCTTCCACCGCAACTCGCTCTTATGCATTAAAGAATATCTTGCTGGATTTTTGTGCTCGTCGTCTGTTGAATGGACCTGAAACGGTCCAGGCAATACACTTACCACCGTCATGCCAGGCCCAATTGATCCCAATGGCCCAGCAGCCCCCGACACAGTGCTCATTGCAGTCAGAATTGTCTCTGACTCCCAACTCAAAGTCGAGCCTGCAGGCAACTGGTCTGTGGTTCTCCTCTTGAGTATAAATGTGATCTGACATCAACTAGGTCCGCATATTCTCTCAGCACCTACAGCAAGGAATTCAGTGCTTCAAAATATACATTTCTTCTTACCAAGCCCAGCACGTATCTCTTTCTTTACACAATGTCCAATCTGACCATATTAACAGAAAATGACACTGTGTTCTTGCCCGATTTCCCAATCGCTGTCACCGCTCTCAAAAAATTCCAAAACCTTACCTCAATGTCGAAAACTAACAAATGGCTCATCACACAAGATGGCTCCGACGATGCAATCTGTTTCTCCTTCAATGTCTTTGAGAAAAAGGTATGAATGAACCCATTGGTCTCCGAGTCCATGTTTAATTAACTAACGCTCTAGTAGGACATGTCAAACAGTGGTAACACCCGTGCACATCATTACCTCCCTCCATCTTATTGACATGCATTCAGAAACCGCCACCAATATTAGTATCTGGCCAGTCCCGATGGAATGCCACGAGGCACTAGAGAAAATTGTTGATACTCATGTAATTTGGGAATTCCTTGTATTTGATGTTGATGGTTTGTGTGTTGCACTGTTCGATATCAAGTCCAAACTCCAAGGTGCACTTGTAGAGTGTTCCTTTACTCTAGGCCATCATGTGTTCCCTGACAACGACTCCTTCTCCAGTATGGCCCTCAGATTAAAATTTATCCCTAAATTTCCAAACTCATTGTGGTCAATGCAGGGATAATTCAGCAAGTGCTCATCCTACGTGCCGCCCAGGTCAAACCAACCAGTTCATATAAATCAGCCACTAAGCCTTATCGTCCGACTGCTTTGACGCCGGAACAAGTTCATGTCGAACAACAGGCTGTCAAGGCTTTTACTTTGCCTATTTCAACTACAGGCCCCTCCAACCTCCCCACTCAGTAAGTAATGTCCTTCTTTTGTACCTATATCCTGACGAGTGCATACCTAGAACGAAAGGCAAGCAAAGAGCCTGAAGGTTCCAAGCCCAAATGGGTTGATAACGCGGGAACAGGAGGTAATGGAGCGACGAAGGAAAAAGTGCTCAGTGCTAGTACCAACAAAGAGAAAGCCAAAGTACCTGAGTAAACCAAAGATCGTTGTACTACATACTTCTACATCTTCTATATCTTCTAAACATGCAAATGTCTTCAACAACTTACCCCAGTCAACTATGTTCTATTTGTGACCCGCCGCTTGTCGGCTCTCTACCAATCATAAATATACTTAAGTTCAGGAACCCTTATATAATCAGTAAGTAATAAAGACTCAATGTGTGCTGTGAAGTCTAGCAAGTCACAGTAAACAGTGAGTAGATTGATCTAACGGTACTGTAGGGTCTAGCAACTCTGCAGTAAAGGTAGATAGGTTAATTGTAAGGTCTAGCAACATTATAATAGGTGGTTGGTTGGTATTGAGCTGGTGGCTCAACTCAGATCACACAAATTGGTGAGGTTCACAGTAGTGGTATTAGTAAAGATGTAAGATGCCCCAACAAGGGGGCTGCTTGGTGCAACAGTAACCTCTGGTCTCTGGGTGAACCAGAGATCGCCAGGACTCGACAAGGTTGAGGGTTCAATCCTGGTTAAAGCCGTCTTGTAGGAGGGTTCTAGTGGGTATTACCTTGTTTGGTCGAGTCCTACACTGTTCAGCATCTGCTGTTCATGCATAAAAGCATTCCCTGCCTTGGATTTCAGGGGTCACATGTTCCCCTGTCACTTGCGGACCAACACACTGGTTGGGAGATTCAAATTTTTCACCTCAATTTACGGTGAAAAATGTCGTTTGTTTTTCAGACATTTTTCACCGAGAAAAGAGGTGAAAAATTTAAAACTTTTTCACCACTATTTCAAGTGGAATTCAAGGTGAAAAACTTGAAATAAATTTCATAATGTTTTACACCAACTATTCACCCAAAATTCAGCGGGATTTTTACGCATTTTTCACTGAGAAAAGAGGTGAAAAATTTAAAACTTTTTCACCACTATTTGAAGTGGAATTCATAGTGGAAAACTTGAAACAAAATTCATAATGTTTTACACCAACTATTCACCCAGAATTCAGTGAGATTTTTATGCATTTTTCACTGAGAAAAGAGGTGAAAATTTTAAAACTTTTTTCACCAGTATTTCAAGTGGAATTCAAGGTGAAAAACTTGAAACAAAATTCATGAGTTTTACACCTCAAAATTCACCTCTATTACCACCCGGAAATTGGGGTGGAAAATGTAAAACATTTTTCACAATAATGTTCAGCGGGAAAAGTGCTGAAAAAATTGTGAAAAAAGCGATAAAGAAATGTGGTGAAAAAATTGTGAAAATTTTGAAACTGGGGTTCACATTTTTCACATATTTTTCACATTGTTTTCTACTGTAATTTTTGGTGAAAAATACAATGAAATATACATGTTCTTTTTCAGCCCATTTTACACCAAGAATACAACTGAAAAAGTTAAAACATTTTTCAGACATTTTTCACTTGGAACTGAGGTGAAAAACTTGAAATATTTGAATTCAAGTTTTTCAGTGAAAAATGTGAATTTATTTTCCAGCTCAAAATTCACCAGTTTTTCAGGTGAAAATATTGGTGAAAAACTTGAAACCTAGTCGTCTGAAAATGTCATGCCCTTTCCTCTTCTCTAGTCATTCTTTGAGTGCGCAACAGGGTTTGAGAGGTTGTGCATGTAACTGAAGCATTGAGTTAGAACAGCACATGCATGTTGGTGGTCAGCGGCCGTATGTTTCTGTTTATGACATATACCTGTCCTAGTAGCTGCAGCTCTTCTTGTGGAGGCAAATAGAAAGGGTTTTAAACTGTTTCAAAAGTACAACATATCAAGGGGACAAACTTGGAGAGGTTTTTCTACCGTGGGTCAGATATCGCAAGGAGGGGCATTGATAGGTTCCTAGGGAGCATGGCAATGTGGGTGCCATGTTGGCGGAAAAATCGGTGTGGAATTGCCCCTCATGTGGGCAAAACAATCTCCTCATGCAGGGAGAACAAGCTAATATGGGCAGTTTTCGTAGTTTGGCCCGCGGATTTTCTACCGTAGGTCAGACATCGGAAAGAGGGGCACTGATGGATCCCTGGGGAGTGTAGCAATGTGTGTGGTATGTTGGCAGAAAAATCGGTGCGGAACTGCCTCTCACACGGGCAAAATAATCTCCTCATGCAGCTAATATGGGCAGTCTTTGTAGTTTGGCCCGCGGATTTTCTACCGTGGGTCAGATATCGCAAAGAAAGGCACTGATGGATCCCTGGGGAGTATAGCAATGTGTGTGGTATGTTGGCAGAAAAATCGGTGCGGAACTGCCTCTCACACGGGCAAAATAATCTCCTCACGCAGCTAATATGGACAGTTTTTGTAGTTTGGCCCGCGGATTTTCTACCGTGGGTCAGATATCGCAAAGAAAGGCACTGATGGATCCCTGGGGAGTATAGCAATGTGTGTGGTATGTTGGCAGAAAAATCGGTGCGGAACTGCCCCTCACACGGGCAAAACAAGCTAATACGGGCAGTTTTTGTAGTTTGGCCCGCGGATTTTCTACCGTGGGTCAGATATCGCAAAGAAAGGCACTGATGGATCCCTGGGGAGTATAGCAATGTGTGTGGTATGTTGGCAGAAAAATCGGTGCAGAACTGCCCCTCACACGGGCAAAACAAGCTAATATGGGAAGTTTTTGTAGTTTGGCCCGCGGATTTTCTACCGTAGGTCAGATATCGCAAAGAAAGGCACTGATGGATCCCTGGGGAGTATAGCAATGTGTGTGGTATGTTGGCAGAAAAATCGGTGCGGAACTGCCTCTCACACGGGCAAAATAATCTCCACATGCAGCTAATATGGGCAGTTTTCGTAGTTTGGCCCGCGGATTTTCAGAAAAATCGGTGCGGAACTGCCCCTCACACGGGCAAAACAAGCTAATATGGGAAGTTTTTGTAGTTTGGCCCGCGGATTTTCTACCGTAGGTCAGATATCGCAAAGGAAGGCACTGATGGATCCCTGGGGAGTATAGCAATGTGTGTGGTATGTTGGCAGAAAAATCGGTGCAGAACTGCCTCTCACACGGGCAAAACAAGCTAATATGGGCAGTTTTTGTAGTTTAGCCCGCGGATTTTCTACCGTGGGTCAGATATTGCAAAGAGGGGCACTGATGGATCCCTGGGGAGTATAGCAATGTGTGTGGTATGTTGGCAGAAAAATCGGTGCGGAACTGCCCCTCACACGGGCAAAACAAGCTAATACGGGCAGTTTTTGTAGTTTGGCCCGCGGATTTTCTACCGTGGGTCAGATATCGCAAAGAAAGGCACTGATGGATCCCTGGGGAGTATAGCAATGTGTGTGGTATGTTGGCAGAAAAATCGGTGCAGAACTGCCTCTCACACGGGCAAAAACCAAGCTAATATGGGCAGTTTTTGTAGTTTAGCCCGCGGATTTTCTACCGTGGGTCAGATATTGCAAAGAGGGGCACTGATGGATCCCTGGGGAGTATAGCAATGTGTGTGGTATGTTGGCAGAAAAATCGGTGCGGAACTGCCCCTCACACGGGCAAAACAAGCTAATACGGGCAGTTTTTGTAGTTTGGCCCGCGGATTTTCTACCGTGGGTCAGATATCGCAAAGAAAGGCACTGATGGATCCCTGGGGAGTATAGCAATGTGTGTGGTATGTTGGCAGAAAAATCGGTGCAGAACTGCCTCTCACACGGGCAAAATAATCTCCTCATGCAGCTAATATGGGCAGTTTTCGTAGTTTGGCCCGCGGATTTTCTACCATGGGTCAGACATCGCAAAGAGGGGCACTGATGGATCCGTGGGGAGTGTAGCAATGTGTGTGGTATGTTGGCAGAAAAATCGGTGCGGAACTGCCCCTCACACGGGCAAAACAAGCTAATACGGGCAGTTTTTGTAGTTTGGCCCGCGGATTTTCTACCGTGGGTCAGATATCGCAAAGAAAGGCACTGATGGATCCCTGGGGAGCATAGCAATGTGTGTGGTATGTTGGCAGAAAAACCGGTGCGGAACTGCCCCTCACACGGGCAAAACAAGCTAATATGGGCAGTTTTCGTAGTTTGGACTGCGGATTTTCTACCGTGGGTCAGATATTGCAAAGAAGGGCACTTATGGATCCCTGGGGAGTGTAGAAATGCTCGTGCCATCTTCGCACAAAAATCAGTGCAGACCTGCTTCTCACGCGGGCAAAACAATCTCCTCATGCTGGGAGAACAAGCTAATATGGACAGTTTTTGTAGTTTGGCCCACGGATTTTCTACCGTGGGTCAGATATCACAAAGAGGGGCACTGATAGATCCCTGGGGTGTGTAGCAATGCTCGCGCCATCTTGGCACAAAAATCAGTGCGGAACTGCCTCTAATGCGGGCAAAATAATCTCTGGGAATCGGGCATTTGGCAGGCGAATTTTCTGCTGTAAATCCGCAGCAAGCCAAACGTCCTGGGTTAGCATGTGCCTGGGTCTGGAGAAGGTGCAGTGGCAAGGGTGCCATATCTGAAAAAAAAAATCGGTCTGCAAATGCTTCAGACGCAAGCAAAACCATCTGAGGGACCCAGAATCGAGCATTAGGCCAGCGAACCTTCAGTTGTGGATAGGAACTAAGTCAAATGTCTTGGGCGAGAATCTCCCTGTGTTCAGAGGAGGTGCTGAATGTCTTGGGCAAAGATCTCCCGGGGTCGGGAGGAGGTGTAGTGGCATCAAATGACCGAAACTGGGCACTTCAGATTGTTCAGCCCACGTCAGAAGCAGTTGGCCACCAAATTTTCTCCCAACATGCCACCCGCATCACTGCGCTTCCTGCGGACCTAGAGACACCTTTGACCAAGAGATTTGACTCGCTGCGCATCCACAGCAGAAAACTCACCCCCCCGAATGCCTGAATCTGGGCAGGTGCTGGGAATAGTGGGTTCGGTTTGCAGATCAGACACCTCTTGCAGGAACTCTTCACCCGAAACATTTGACTCACTGCCCATCCACACCAGAAAATTCACCTGCCGAATGACTGAATCTCAGCATTTCAGATTGTTTTGCCTGCATCAGAAGCACTTGGGCACCAATGTCTCTGCACTTCTTGCAGACCCAGAGAGACCTTTGTCTGCAATATTTGACCTGCAGCAGGAAATTCACATGCTGAATGACCGTAACTGGGTACTTTGGATTGTTCGGCCTCCGTCAGAAGCACTTGGGCACCAAATTTCCTTCTGAGATCCAACCATCGTTACTCTGCTTCCTGCAGACCTAGGGACATTTTCACTGAGACATTAGACCTTCCGGGATCCATAGGAGAAAATTTGCAGAAAGTTTGCCAGCACAATAACAAAATCGACCACTTCAGATTGTTTGGCCTGTGTCAGAAGCAATTAAGCGCTGATTTTTCTGCCAGCATACCACCTGCATCATTACGCTTCCTGCGGACCCACAGACATCTTCTTCCAAGATATTTGACCTGCAGTAGAAGATCTGCCTGCCAAATGACCGAAACTGGGCACTTCAGATTGTTTGGCCTGTGGCAGAAGCAATTGGGGACCAATTTTCTGCTGACATGCCACCCACATTACCATGATTCCCACGGACCTGGGACATCTTCATCCAAGATATTGGACCTGCAGCAGAAAATCTGCCTGCAAAATGACTGAAACTGGGCACTTCAGGCTGTTCAGCCTGCATCGGAAGCACTTGGGCACCAATTTTTTTTGATATCCCACTGTGGTTCCTACACTTCCTACAAACCCAGCGACACTTTCGGCCAAGACATGTGACCTGCCGCGCGATTTTTCTTCGGATATGGCACCTTTGCCACTACACCTCCTGCGGACTCAGGGAAATCTTTGTCGGAGCCATTTGCCTCGCTATAAATTTCTGGCAGAAAATTTGCCCACCAAATGCCCAATTTTGGGCACCTCAAATGGTTTCGCCTCACGGCTGTGGCCGCTTTGTCTTACTGCAAGAAAAACAGCCTGTAATAAATAGGTGATGTTCAGTGAGTTTCCCAACGGGTTTTCCTCACCGGTAAAAACGGGCCAAATTTTTCCTTTGTCATGACGAACCGTCTTTGTTGGGTTAAAAGCTTTCTCTAACCACATGCTTGGTGGGAGAAAGCTTTTACCGCAAGAAAGAGGGTTAGTCTTAACAAAGGTAAAACAAAGCCGGGTTTTCCATTGAGTAATAGACACAGGTAAAACTCACTGAACAAGATGTATCTATTACAAGGCTGTTTTTCTTCCAGTAAGACAAAGCGGCCACAGCCGTGCCTGCATCTGAAGCATTTGCACACCAATTTTTCTTCGGATATGGTACCCTTGCTACTACACCTCCGCCATACCCACTGAGATCTTCGCCCAAGACATTTGCCTCACTACAAATTTCTGGCAGAAAATTTGCCTGCTGAATGCCCGATTCCCAGAGATTATTTTGTCCGCATTAGAAACAATTCCACACTGACTTTTCTGCCAACATGGCACCCGCATTGCTATTCTCCCTAGGGATCCATCAGTGCCCCGCTTTGCAATATCTGACACACGGTAGAAAATCCGCGGGCCAAACTACAAAAACTGCCCATATTAGCTTGTTTTGCCCGTGTGAGAGGCAGTTCCGCACCGATTTTTCTGCCAACATACCACACACATTGCTATACTCCCCAGGGATCCATCAGTGCCTTTCTTTGCGATATCTGACCCACGGTAGAAAATCCGCGGGCCAAACTACAAAGACTGCCCATATTAGCTGCATGAGGAGATTATTTTGCCCGTGTGAGAGGCAGTTCCGCACCGATTTTTCTGCCAACATACCACACACATTGCTACACTCCCCAGGGATCCATCAGTGCCCCTCTTTCCGATGTCTGACCTACGGTAGAAAATCCGCGGGCCAAACTACGAAAACTGCCCATATTAGCTTGTTCTCCCTGCATGAGGAGATTGTTTTGCCCACATGAGGGGCAATTCCACACCGATTTTTCCGCCAACATGGCACCCACATTGCCATGCTCCCTAGGAACCTATCAATGCCCCTCCTTGCGATATCTGACCCACGGTAGAAAAACCTCTCCAAGTTTGTCCCCTTGATATGTTGTACTTTTGAAACAGTTTAAAACCCTTTCTATTTGCCTCCACAAGAAGAGCTGCAGCTACTAGGACAGGTATATGTCATAAACAGAAACATACGGCCGCTGACCACCAACATGCATGTGCTGTTCTAACTCAATGCTTCAGTTACATGCACAACCTCTCAAACCCTGTTGCGCACTCAAAGAATGACTAGAGAAGAGGAAAGGGCATGACATTTTCAGACGACTAGGTTTCAAGTTTTTCACCAATATTTTCACCTGAAAAACTGGTGAATTTTGAGCTGGAAAATAAATTCACATTTTTCACTGAAAAACTTGAATTCAAATATTTCAAGTTTTTCACCTCAGTTCCAAGTGAAAAATGTCTGAAAAATGTTTTAACTTTTTCAGTTGTATTCTTGGTGTAAAATGGGCTGAAAAAGAACATGTATATTTCATTGTATTTTTCACCAAAAATTACAGTAGAAAACAATGTGAAAAATATGTGAAAAATGTGAACCCCAGTTTCAAAATTTTCACAATTTTTTCACCACATTTCTTTATCGCTTTTTTCACAATTTTTTCAGCACTTTTCCCGCTGAACATTATTGTGAAAAATGTTTTACATTTTCCACCCCAATTTCCGGGTGGTAATAGAGGTGAATTTTGAGGTGTAAAACTCATGAATTTTGTTTCAAGTTTTTCACCTTGAATTCCACTTGAAATACTGGTGAAAAAAGTTTTAAAATTTTCACCTCTTTTCTCAGTGAAAAATGCATAAAAATCTCACTGAATTCTGGGTGAATAGTTGGTGTAAAACATTATGAATTTTGTTTCAAGTTTTCCACTATGAATTCCACTTCAAATAGTGGTGAAAAAGTTTTAAATTTTTCACCTCTTTTCTCAGTGAAAAATGCGTAAAAATCCCGCTGAATTTTGGGTGAATAGTTGGTGTAAAACATTATGAAATTTATTTCAAGTTTTTCACCTTGAATTCCACTTGAAATAGTGGTGAAAAAGTTTTAAATTTTTCACCTCTTTTCTCGGTTAAAAATGTCTGAAAAACAAACGACATTTTTCACCGTAAATTGAGGTGAAAAATTTGAATCTCCCAACCAGTGACAGGGCTAATCCATTGTTAGTTGCCGGCGGTGATAACAAACACACCTCCAAAAAAAAAAAAAAAAAAAAAAAAACCCAACAAGAGGTGGGCCTTCTCATATATACTACTGAAGTGAGTCATAGGAGACTGACTCACTTTTAAATACAAGGAGAATCATGAATGGTCATAAAAATAAAAATAAATAACATGTAGGCATATCCATCACATAGCCCCCCAGCCAACATGTGTTTTGATGAGTGGGTGTGCAAGAACAGCATAACTATGTCTTAAAGATGAATGGTCAAGTGCAACAAGAGTAAATATAGAATTCACTCAATCATTGAGTGCATTCTGAGTGATGCTGATTGACAACATGATTAAGTGTCGCAACATTGGTGTTGAGCTCATGAGAATGATACTGCACAAAGAGATCACCTTCCTCGGAGATAGGATCAGTCAATGGCCAGATGGTGGGATGGTTACATTCTGCATAGATGATGGAAAGAAGACGAACAGTTTCAAACAGAGACAAAAGAGCAGTGTAACCAAAGTCCATCTTGTTCTTGAGGAGCTGGTGTGGCATTGGTAATCCACAGTAGGTAGTACTTGTAGACTGCCTGCATGAGGAAGATGTAATCTATGGTGGCCTGCCTATCAGGGAAGTGCATGGCATAAATGATGCTGTTGGAATACATACGAAAGAGGATGACCACTAGGACACGCAACCCCAACTGGTTGAGATATGTGGAGTCAATGAATGATGAAAATATGGGTTGTGGTTGTTGGCTGCACAAAGGATAAAGAAAGCCACATATTGGAGTGCCTGAACTGTCATAGTACAGAGAGGTGCCCAGATGGCCCAACTCTCTTGAAGTCAAAGTTGGTATGTAACAGGGCTGAGTTTGCAAATTATCTCAAAGGGGCTATCATACTTGAAGAGGAGTTTCTTTCCTTGCCTCACTACACATTTCCTGACGTCAACATCTCGACATCAAAAGTTATGAAGGCCCATATCCAATTCCTGTCTGCGTTCAAGCCCATGGCCTACGATTGCTGCTGCTGGGATCAGTGGTTGGACTCTACTATTCTTATGCTCCTGATCCTATATGATCCTATCTGATACATGATCTTATTGTGTTGACATCCATCTTATTGTCTCTATTGTTCTTATTCTCTCCTTCTTATTGTTCTTACCGGCTGCTCCCAATCCGCCATAATCTCCTCCATGTTGTAGTTTTTTTTGTCAAAAGCACGTGCCTGGGCCTCGGCGGAATCCTCGTCATCTTCCTCCTCAGATAGTTGTTTGGGGTCGACCTCCATGGCGTCGAGATCGTAGCTTACGGTCATGGATCTGCGGGCAATTCCTCACCGTCAGTCGTCTCTTGTACGCAGGACATCAGGACTTGCCAAAATGCACACATGAGCGTCCAAATCAGAGAGGAAAAATTGATGTGAGGTCACGCCTGACAACAGTTGATGAGCTCCATTTCAGCCAATTTATGCTGCAGTTGATGAGTTGATCCCCCATCATGCGGCGGTTACTTGGACTGACAGTCTCTCGACCCATATTCCTGGGAGTTTACTTTAACCTCCTGGGTGATTGTGTGTTCACTATGATCTGAGTGTTCATAGGGGTGCATCCTTTGTCAGGGTTTGTCCCTGCAGCAGCATTCCTCTCTTTCCTGAGACTCTCCTAATTGAGTTGTAGATATCTCCTCCAGGCCTCGACTGCTCGGCCGACGTGCTTCAATGTGCACACTACAAATGTGTGTCGTCCTCTCTTAGTGATATCTGTGCCTGTTTTTTTTACAATTTTAAAGGCCTGTTGCATGAATCACACCAAATTTTGCAATTTTGAGGCGGCCAGTCTCAATCCCGGCCAAACGCTTGAATCCCACCAAACTGGTCTCTGGGCGGAACAAGCATTCTGGGTGTCGTTGTGTGGGGTTTATAGCCACAAACACCGTTCACGTGGCCCAGCTATTGTGGTTGTTGATGAGGTTAGAGGCAGGCGGACCAGGGAGCCGGTCAGAGACATATTGTGGGGAGAAACTGTCCTTCGGCCGGTCTGAAAGACAGCGGCATTGGATCATGCGAGTGCCGGGGCACTGGTAACCCGCATGTCTACACTCAGGAAAATGAGACACCGACACGAGAAGTCAGGGTGCGGTGTCGTCGGGCTATATCAAAATCCGTCAGCCACATTATTGTCCTCGTTAGTTATTCGCGGTTGTTGAATGCGTTGACCTTGAAGAGAGGCTGTGCGACATTGTCGGCCTCTGGGCGCAATCGTGGCATGGTGATTGGCTAAAAGCACATGGTGATTGGCTAAAAGCACGTAGCTCAGCTGCAGCGATGTCCAACACTGACCTTGGCCAGTGTCCACACAGGATCCAAGTCATCTTGCCCAACTTAAGGAAACGATAAGCCTGCAATACTCTCCAGACAGAGAGAAAGAGATGCCCCGGGTAACGTACATCGTCGATGAGCGTCAAGAGGAGGCGGGGATTCAAGTGGATAGAGGCCTCCCTTTATACCCTACCTACGCCACCACAACCATCAATCAGGTGGGGCTGTCTGATTGATATCTGGTTAGCAACCGCCCGTAATCGCCGTCCGTTGTTGGTGAGACATAAAAAAGGAATAAGTAATAGTAGGGCCCGCTGCTGCGGCAAAGCCCACTATCTGCGATCTCACGTTAGCGCTTGCCCGTCCATTTGGATCGGTTCCTCTTGAGCTGCTCAAAATTTTGTTTCTAAGCCAATCAAAAATTAATACTATTCTTGAGCTACTCTGACTCTTCTCGCGTTTGCAACGACTTGAGCACTTGCTCATCCCTTCTAATCATTTGCGCCGGTTGAGCTGCTCAAACAAAAGTTGCGAAGAATTTATCCGTTGATCCGATCACAGTGATTTCCGGCCGCATGACTTTACGTCAAATGGATGGAAAAAAGCAGTCGACATATCGGGGAGGTCAAAGCGTGAAATACGAACTCATTTTTTGTAGTTTACAGTGTAGTAGTAACATGCGAGTATAAAATTCGTTTTCGACGGGCGCCTAAGGCATTATCTCTCTCTCTTCCGTCTACCGCCACGCGCCAACCAGTAAGTTGTTTCAATTCGTTTTTCTTGCGGTTTTGACCGGTCGAGGAGGATGCCGTCCAAACGCGTTAACCCTAGACTGAAGTCGTTCATCCGCGCCTTCAACTCCCACGACCACACCATCATTTCCACGCTGTAAGTATGCAGATTCAGCCGAAAATGTGAGTTTTTCAACGTTTTTCGGCAACTCGCAGGCCGGATCCATACCGTTCCGACGGCGGTGGCTCCAACTACCTCGTCCGTCATCGCCTCCTATCCAACGTCGACGACTTTCGCCTCGGCACGATCACACAGGCCGATCTCGACGCTAAAACGGAGTATAAGTGGGGGGAGACCGGGAGGCCGGTCGCGAAAAGGCAGAGCGAGTACCGAAGGTGCACGGCAATGTACGAGCTCAAGTGGATCGCGGCGTACACTACGCCAGCGCGCAAGCTGTCTGGTACGTTCGTGTTTTCGCCTCCACCCCCGCTGCTCAACGCCTCCAGAGGGTTTGGTCCACGCTGAGTTTGGGGTCGACGGCCACCAAGCGCCGATTGTGTTGTGCTCGTGCGGCAAGCGGCACACAGAGTGGTTTACGCTGAAGTCGACCCACGGCGATACCGCGGCCGCGTTGGAGTACGTTTTCGCGCGCTGGATGGCGTTACGGGGCGACCCGAATTGGGTCAAACAGGACCTGTAAATTTAGTTTAGCATCCGTTCGTGTACATATATCTCTCGTATTGCGAGGCGTTTGTCATCGTGTGTTCCGTAGCATGTTGTAACATGAGTAGTGTTGCCGTGACTCAAGTCGATGGGAATCGACTTAACTAAAATAGCACGACACACGCACCATTTGTCGTAGGTATTAAATGGCATCCAAGTAGAGTTAATGTAACTACATAACATACTTATAGCACACCAGTGCCCATTGGACGGTTGTTGAGTAATACCCAATTTATTGCTTTCCAAGTCTGCGACTCAAGTCGCCGACTTGGAAAGCAATAATTAGCATATTTCTCCACGACTTGAGCATCCGCTCGCCGAAGTGCTTCATGGTAGGAGCGAGGATTGCCAGATTGAACCGCTGACTGAGCCAAATGCACAGAGGCCACATTTGCGGCTTGAAGCACTGGATTTGTCAGATCGCCTTGGTGTGCAACGATAAGAGCACTGCCTGGTTCCAGGAGGAGTTCGTCATCAGACGAGTCTGAATCTGAAGGGACATGCGGTGGAGGAACTCGGACTTTCCACCACTCCCCCGCAGGTCTATGCTCCGTTGTCTGTCCATGGAAGCGGCGTCGTGCAGCAATCCCAATAGGCGAAGGTTGAGGTGATAGGGGTAATGGAGGCAAATCTGGTGAGTTTGGACGAGTTGAAGGCTCAGAAGGCTGAGGGGAAGGTATGGGAGTGTTTGCCTCCGGAGTTGGTGCAGGGGGTGCTCGATGAACACCAGAATCGTCCTCGTCATCTCCCTCGTCATCGCGCACAACTTGCGGCTTGAACGGAGGCAGAACAACGGAATCGGACATTGGAGACCTGGGACATAGCTTCATCATCTCTGGCTTGCTCCCGGGGAAGTACCGCTCGTCAAAGACGGCGCGCTCAGATGTAACCAGTTTCCTAGTCACAGGATTGTAGAACAACCATCCTTTATACTCAGTGGGATAACCCACAAAGATACACTTCTGGAAATGAATCCCAGAAGCGTCCCTCTTATCCTTTTGCACATGCACATATGCAAGGCAACCCCACACCCGAAGGTGGGACACATCCGGCTTCTGCTTGAACCAAAGCTCATGAGGAGTAGTGTCCTCGGGTATGTGAGACGATGGATGCATGTTCGCAACATGAATGTATGCGTTAACTGCGAGCGCCTTGAAGGATGGCAGCAAGTTCGCTTGATGCAGCATAGCCGTTGCGTGCTCATCAATAGTGCGATTGGCACGTTCTGCTGTCCCGTTCTGTTGCGGACGGTTTCTCGTCGAGTGACGACGCACAATGCCCTCTGAAGCCAAGTAGAGCTTGAACTCATTAGACATGTACTCTCCGCCTTCGTCGTCCTGCAACGCCTTGATTTTGCGCCCAAAGTGATTCTCAGCATAAGCTTTGAACACTTTGAATGCATTGAATGTACCACTCTTGCGCTTCATGTGGGAGACCACTTTGAAGCTTGTATGATCATCAATGAAGGTAACTCGGTATCTCCAGCCCTCACGGGTAAAGACCTTGTACTCCTTCAGATCAGAGTGAATTAAATCAAGAGGTGCTGCAGCACGATGTCCAGTTGAAGGAAACGGAGCCGCATTCAGCTTGCCTGCCAGACAAGGCTCACAGATCGGATCTGCA